>JAODUJ010607133.1:0-14056 GCA_027564615.1 Psolus chitonoides
TTCTTTCTGTATCAGCACCATGAGCACCTTGTTTGGTGGATTTGAGCGCTATATAAGTTTTCATTATTATTATTATTTATTATTATTTGCAACTCTATTGATGGCAAACTGTGACTCAGTACAGTAGCATATACAGTATGTCATACTAGGAGAATACAGGACTAAATCTGGCTGCACCTTGAGAGAAAGAAGATGGCAAAGAAAGCTCCATCCTTTAATAACAGTTTCAAGTTACTACATCGTTGTATATTTTTGTTTATTATGAATATTTTATTTATTTATTTTGTATTGTATGTAGGCTATAGACTAATTTTAAGATAAGGTACAAGTTCCCATATCCTCAAATTAACAGGTATATAATATTGTAACTTTAATTTACAAGTTAAATACAGTTTTAGTTTTTAGACAACAGTCATATTGAATCACCCTTTTCAGGGATTTGTTTCCAGATATACCAATATAAAAACAAGCTATGATAAAATTATATTTTATTTCAATTTAGTGTAACATAATATTTGAGAAAGGTCACACATTTACGTCGGCAGATTCGTTCCATCATCAGATTGAGAAGGGAATGCAGGATATGAAGAATGCAAATGATGGTGAGGACTTCATGAGTTTATGCAATAAAACAGGTGTAGCTGTTCAGATGCAGGTATCCGACTCGTATGAGAATGGTGCAAGTCAGAGAAAAACGGGTCAACCAAGTTGTATTAAAAGGAGTCTCTGGAAGACAAGGAATAAGACGAAGGTGCCTTTTTGAAGAAAAAGCTGTCAGCTAACATGATCAACGAGCAAGCTGAAACTTTTGCAACACAACCTGGACCAAGAGGAATTTCTGAACTGAAGAAGAACGACATATCCTATTGACCAAGCTCTGTAAATTCATGCCGCAGAATCGTCACTCATTTGTGAAAAATCTTCCAACCTCTGTTGCCGCTGTGGATCTTATTGATTACGATTAGAGAGAGACATAAGCCTGGCCTGCAGTATTAGTAGGGATTGTGATAAGTTGGAAAATAATTGCCTGTTGCCTTGTCATAACATTTTAGCATTTGTTTTGGCACTATTTCATGGTTTTAAGCATAATTTTTATTTCTGGGATATAGTTTTTTTTCAATGAAACATGAGGAAAGAATTGAACAGATAACATTGCCATACTTGTTATTTTGTGATGATAAAAGTCTTACTTCAATGCTATTAAGCACTATGTTGAAATGAATGTGTACGTAATTTTAACTGTTATCATTTTGTAAATAGTTATTTTGCCTACTAAAACAGGATGAGAAAATTGAACTGTGAATAATGTCCACACTTGCTATGTTATTGGTGATAAATATCCTACTTCAATATCATAAAGCTTTACTTTTAATGTTTTTGTAATGTTAGTATAGCCTAATCTAGCTTCAAATTTGATCAACTACAAATTAGCATGGTTCAATCAAATTAATATTAATCAATTTAAAATTAATAAAACCATGGCAAAAGGGCATAACTGACATTTCGGGTCAAAAAATGGATGATTCGCCAACAAATTGGACTCTCTTGAAATACATTAATAATGTCTACTTATACAACTGGACATTGAATGGAAAGCTTTCAGTACATTTTACGGCTTGAATAATTAACGTTTTTGTATTCCATGACATAAAACTAACCAAGACATTTGTAGGCAACCAGCTGTACAATGTAGTATGTAAATCCCGTGCACCCCTATACAAAACATAGGTTACAACTAAGAAAATCATATTAGCTCGTTATATACTCGAAGGGAAATAAATGATAAGATGGTAGCCTGTTATTGCCTATCATATCCATAAACAGAGACATCAAGAGCAGTGAAATCGAATATTACGTGTAAACAAAGGTTGTTAATTACATTACCTATATTACATATAAACAAAAGTCTGGTCATTACATAACCTATATTACATGTAAACAAAAGGTTGTTATTTACATTACCTATATCACATGTAAACAAAGGCCGGTAATTACATTACGGTACCTATATTACATGTGAACAAAAGGCTGGTAATTACATTACCTATATTGCATGTAAACAAAGTGTTGTTAATTACATCACCTTTATTACATGTAAGCAAAAGGTTGTTAATTACATTATCTATATTACATGTAAACAAAGGCTGCCAATCACATTACGGTACCTATATTACATGTAAACACAAGGCTGGTAATTACATTACCTATATTACATGTGAACAAAAGTCTGCTAATTACATAACCTATATTACATGTAAACAAAAGGTTTTTAGTTACATTACCTATATTACATGTAAGCAAAAGGCTGTTAATTACATATTACGTGTAAACCAAGGCTGGTAATCGCATTACGTTACCTATATTATATGTAAACAAAAGGCTGGTAATTACATTACCCATATAACATGTAAACAAAAGGTTGTTAATCACATTACCTATATTACATGAAACAAAAGTTTGTTATAATTACATTGCCATTGTAATCGCGGAAACGTTCCACCTGTCGTGGAAATAAATATTAAAGATGTAGATGATACATGCTATTATGATATTCTGTATATTCTGATTTCTACGACAACCCTCTTCCATACCGTGGCAATCATTTTACTGACTTAGTGTTGGATCCAATAGGTAAATTCTAGGGGGAGAATCATGTTCACATGTGCTCAAATAGCAATTCAGGACCATTGCAATCTCGAAATTGTGAAAAAAGGGAACAAGGTCGTTGCCCTGGCTAGTATACAAATCTTTATGAAATATATAAAAAGTTCATGAAGAATCGAAGTGGTGTCAGTAATTTCGGAACCAGACGATTTTTTCAATTTCCGAATAACATTGCAAGATTTATTACGTCGTTCGAGATTTAAGAAATAACTTGTATTTTTCTCTCCTTGCCCCACCCATCTTGCTCTAGAACGGATAATAATGCCTTGAAGTTTATAGTCGAAAAATTGTTCAAGTTTATTTCTTTCAATAGTTAAATTGTTAAACGTATCTGGAGAGAGCGTGTAATGATATTCTTTCTCTAACTCTGAAATATGTTTAATTAACTCAAATTCCTTCTTTCTACGCTCTCTAGCCTTAATTTTACCACACTTCAAAGAAACATTGCGAACTTTATATTTTACAAACTCCCAAGCAGACGAAGGATTTTGATACTGACATGTAATTAAAGCAGAATCAATAGTATCGATAATGAGTTCAGTATACTCAATATCCTTCAAGAAAGAACAATTAAATTTCCAAAAACCTGGTCCTCTTTTCTCAGTAGACATCAATAAATTTAAGTTCACAATAGAATGATCTGACTGCAAGCTAGGAGAATTGAAACTGTGAGTTACTAGTGGCCCCAGGGTGCGCGAAATAAAAAAAAAGTCAAGTCGGCAACAAATACCGGCAGAAATATTGGACCGCCAAGTAAAATCCTTCTGATATGGATTTCTGTCTCTCCAGATATCTATCAAATCTAAAGTTGACATAATTTCCAAACATTACATAGGCATTGTTTTGCGCCAGGAGCGGTACGCCAGTCAGCCAGCCATAGCAGCTAGCCGTCCAACCAGTCAGCAAGCCAGCCAGCAAGCCAGCTGGCCATCCATCAGAATAGATCGCAAGAGAGCCAATGAGCTAATGAGCCAGCCATGGCAGCCAGCCGGCCAACCAGCCATTGGGCAAACCAGCAACCAATCAGCAAGCAAGCCAGCCAACCAACCAGCCAACCAGCGAGTGAGCGAGCATTTACGCAAGTAATGTTATAGTATCAATCCTAATTACCTTGGCATATTACCATAGGAGTTACACGACATAAGAGTTCAAATTAAATTCATTGCACAACAAGGATCGACCATCAACTCAACGACTTCATGTTACATTTTTATCTTTGTTCGATGTCCCTTAAACTTACGACATGGATCGATATTTGCCCACACGAATGAAGTATTCAAATTCTCGTAGTCAATTTTCTGCGTATAATAGTTAATAAGATCACAATATACATCATATTACAATGTGCTTACATGTCCCGGTTATTTTAAATTGTAAAAAGCAAGAACAACATATTATCATTGATTTTGTATTGACTCCTTGGCGTGTTTTCACTGTAACTTGATTCCACAAATTCTTTAATTTGGTCAGTTTTCAACTTAAGGAGGCTTTATAAAGGGGTACGTAACGTTTTTAAAACATTGATCGTGTGAATTTAACGTGAACAGAAGAGGCCGCGTGGTATAAGGGGGTTGGCCCACATGAGTGTCGAATTGAGTTGCAAATGAATTTAATTAACATCATGTTTGTTTTTAGTTAGATCTTTGCTCTGGTCAAACTGGGCTATTAAATTAGAATAAACGGCATTAACGAGTGCGGACCTTTTTTTATAGAGATCATCGATATACGATATGGTTTTGACATATTTATCACTATTTTTACATATTATTTCCTTGAATAGGAACTCTTAACATACACCAGTAAAAACCACTGAATACGAAATTGATAGGTGAATGCATGTGCTTGGCTGTAAAATAAATTCATGGACTATTAAATTACTTATCTTCAGTTGGGAATTTTTCGATGATTACCGTATAGATTTTCCACTAAATCACCAAGGGTATAGAATTCGTTTGTCTAACCATGCATGTGAAGCATAAAAATGATATTTATTATTGTGAAATGTAATCAAATAGTATCAAGCAATGTCAACATCAATATCATCAAAGACCAATTTGTCTTATACGTGTAAGATATACTGGCTAGTAATGGCTAGCACTGCAAGCCAACCGCCAACGACTAGGTACTCTTCATCGTGCTGTTCTATGCCTCCGCCCATCACATAGATAAACCATTTACATATCAATGATTCGTTCTAAGATGGAGTATGCCAGGTCTGCCTGGTCTGGAGCTCCTGCTACTTCCCTGTCCAAGCTTGGCTGATATCCAAAGACGCGCTGTGCGCATCATTAGTATACCTGAAGATAATGCTAACTCCTTCCAATCCAGCCTCTGTGCAGAAGAGCTGTCTGAGCCATCACTATGTTCCATCGGATGTCTATGGTGAGACTCCAGAACTTCTTCAACACTTGCTTCCTGATTGAGCTGAAGTAGATCCTTGCCTAGGTCAGTCTATTATATACCACAACCAAGCTGTTGCAGTCCCTATATCTAATTTGGAACATTCTTCATGGTACCATTACATCTAACTGAAATTGGCTGAGTTTCAAGCGGGAGGCTAATCGCTCTACCCGTCAGCATTTCCTTAACATTAAAGTATATGCTGTTTATGCTGTGGTAGATTTTGACATAACAAAATTTGGCTCAGTTTTGTTTAAGTGGACAAACGCAATGCTTAGAGGAGGCAGATTCATGACGTCATTAATGAAATGGCTACTACTTGGAGGGACAATAGCCCCTTCTTGCTCCTATGGACAGCCGTCACTAAAACCATGACATCACAGCTCTTTGTCCTTTTCGGGTAAATACCCCCCTCAGTTTGAAACGTGCTCTGCCTTCCTAGATTAACACTCTATCAATTAAGCATCTGGCAATATGTGTGAAGTTAACGATGCACTTATGCTGTAAAGGTCTTTGGTACTCTTTATAATGTAAGCTCCTATCTCACCGATTTGAAAGAGAATAACTACGTTTCGTTTACATTTGAGAAAACTATAAATGTTTACACATGTGACATAACTGTTGCTCGAAGATGCAATAGATAGAACAGCTAAAAAACAAATCAGTAGGTCTTAATCCATACGTTAAAAGCTTCTGGGAACAATATGAAACCGTGTTATCATAGAATTGATACTGGTAAGTGATTTTCCGTTAAATATGATAAAGGTTCAAATTATACAACTCAAGAACTATAGAAGATAGCTTATTCACATGGAGTTTCAGTTAAACCTGCAGTAATAACATTTTTAACCGCTAACAATTGATACGGCACCTTCACGATTCAAGCCTCTATAAGATAGGTCGCTTCTTCATCCTTGAAAAGTAACCCAACATTTTGTCTTCTTCTTATATCAACTATAATTCAGGAGTAATTGGCAAGAGAAAGGTGTTAAATTATTATTTTTCTTCCGACTATTCGCAGAACTGGTATCATTGCATTATGTTATATTTCGTTTTGCGCGGACTTTTTTTTCTCCAATTGAATGTTATTTATTATTGTGTGACCGAATAATATGGTGGTATTTATTGCAGATACATGGGTCTCAGAACAAAAGTAAAAACTATGATTCTAGTTTTAATAATGTCGGAAAGAAGTTCTACATCATATCAAATAAAAATTTGGGGTATCACTACTAATTCTTTCAGAAGTGGACGTATAAAGCTGTTGGTCTTCTATCGACATTGAGCAGTTGAGGTTAGCCTACTATGAATAGGCTACAGTTAGCCTACATGCGCTTCACAAAAGTTGATTAAACGCACCTGTTGTTTGTCGAATATATATGCCTATTATAAATAATTTCTTGTCAACAAGATGTAATCAAGTCTCACGTTGCCTACGATTGAATTGTTTCAAGATGTTCAATACATATTTAGCCGTAATTTACGTGAACTGGCTAATTTGGGCAGAACAACCTCGAGTGCATTGCGACATTACACTTGTGGCCATATCAATTGTATCCGAACGTGTAAGTAGTGTATTAATGGCATGAATGGTAAAGGTAATGTACCCTTTACATGATCCATTATGTCAGTCGGTGTTTTAGGGTTGTTTGAGAGATACACGATTATATCCTGTCTCCTTTATGACCTAAAAGTCCCCTTAACGTCAATTTCGAAACCGTGTAACATATACAACTTCAAAATTAGAGGACGTATAGAATCTTTCGCGATATCAATGGAGTGAATCGATATTAACACAAACATGAAATAGCGCCATCATAATAAAGTTGCGGGTGTATGGTAGAATTGGAGTGTTACATTTGTAAGATATACAACCTCAAACGTAATGGAGACAGCTTAAAAGTCGCCCAACCGAAGATGGCGCCTTAATGACCGGTTTCAAAGCACGAACTGTATCCCAAATTTCAATTAGTCAGTAGACTCCAAAGAAATAATTCCACCTCGATTTTAAAGTTCACTGAATTAAATAGCTTTGAACGCTAAAACAAACTTATCGCCTCAATTAACACGATCAAAATAGGCTTTTGGTGCACAATGTCACTCTAATGGAATTGCCCTGGGTGTGTGTGTCAAATATGCAAATGTCTGTCTAGTGCAGGAAGAACAGTGACTTGGTCAGAGCTTATTCATCAGCTTGCTGAATGACACTTTTCACCTTCAACACTTGTTGTAACGTTGTCACTTTCACTGAACATTGAACTTCTTCCGACACGCGAGGACAAATCCAAAACTTAGCTCAATGCAGTGATTTGTAAAGACTACATATTTCTCTACCGTGTCACATAATATTACAACATCTCGGTTACTAGGTTATTGAGCTAATATTGACAGATGTAAACATGGACATTGCATGATTTGCGTCAAGAGCAAAGCCATGTGTGCGAGGTAGTGTGGCAGTTACTATTCCCCAGTCTTCAAAAACGAAATGATAAATTGTGCAAAATGTGTGTGGCGTTTAATAATGTAGACAGTAAAACTGATCTGGGGGTGCATAATTATTATTCTTACTGTTCATATTGCTGTTGACATTGATATCAAAAGGCTTTGCGCGTCGTGCATACACCAACTTCTAGTAGTAATTATAACTAAGGCTACTGAAAAATGCAAACATAGGCATTGCTTTGCGTCAAGAGCAAAGCCATGTTTACGACTACGAGGTAGTGTAGAAGTTCGCGTGTGTAACGAAACAAAAGTCCGAAATAAACTCCGATTCCTTTTTCAAGGATAACATACTGCTGGGCGCGTTTAGAGTTTTTTATTCCTTGAGTTATTTAGACCTCGCTCGTCATGACATGAGTGTCATGTGCTGTGCATAACCCAAAGTTCGGAAATGATAACAGTTTGTTTTTGCGCTTCGCTCGCAATAGCCTGGTATGTATTCCTCCTTGCTTTGTTATTCGCTGTTATTTGTACCAAATACTCCATTTATAGCCCAAACATATCGAGAGAAAAAAACATGTTTTCGCTCACGTCGCTCGCAGTAATTTGTCAGTCGTTTCTTCTTTTCGTGTCATGTGATGTCTCTTCGGCCGAAGATCGGACACGATAATCCCTTTAACAAATTTCGCGCTTCAGGTGTCAACTCAATTTGGATTGGTCTGACCATAGGCTCCCAACCTGGACCCCACAAAGGGCTCATAAGTGCAACGTGGACCCAAGCTGCCGATGCTGGTAATGTGACGCCATAAGCTTTACCTGCCACCAAAATTACGTCAAGACACTTGGACTATCAGTTCAGCGAGCCCCCCCCCCCCCCTCGCTCCCCATATTATTTTCGTGTCATCGTCGCTGCACCAGTAGCACTCTGTTGCATACTTTCAAAAATGTCCGGCTATGGGGATATAACGATCTGAATTTTGACAATTCCATTACAAGTCTGCAGGGTTGTTCAAGCTACAAAAGCAGTTTCAAAACACAATTTGTCAAATGCATATCACCAGAAATGTCCGATAATTGAAATTCAAGGGTAACTCTCAGTATTTTGAAAACTACTGCTGTAGCTTAATACCGTAATTGAAAACGATAACTTCAAGTTCAGTCGACTGTAGAAAACGAGCAATATGTACTATGTATTTGTGCTGGTCCCGAAATGCATCGCTTGTTTAAAGTATCATATCTCAAATTTGCCTCGGGTGAAGTTGTCACAGGGAAAAATAAAATTCAACGAATTTTGTTTTCCCTTGGGCTACTTATTATTCTAAATTGTTCGCATATCACAGGTATGATTGGGATACGTCTCACATACCTACAGGTAGAACGAAGATAATGAAATGAAGCCTCTTGCTACTGATTAATGTGCACAAACACAACACCTTTAGGGATATGTGCATGCCATAATCGGACCAAACTGATAAGTGTCACGCAAACAAACAAAGCTAACATTCTGTTTTGATGTTTTTTGTTTTTTTAGCTGCTATGCTGGTTGAGCTATTGTGATCCACCCACGTCACTCTATCTTATGTATGTATGTATGGCCTTCTGTAGTGGTCATAGATTTGGGGTCAATGGTCTCTAGTGGTCATTTGTGGTCATATTATGATAACACTCAGAATGCATCTTCTCCTAAAGATAAGGATACAGTGTTGAGGGTTTGTCATAATTATACTTAAGTAGTGCTTCCTTCGGGGTGTTAAAGAACTTGAGGTCAATGGTCATCTAGGGGTCATTTGGGGTCAGTTTATGAAAACAGCTAAAATGCTTCTCCTCCTACAGTTTTCATGGTACGATGTTGGGGGCTTGTCGTAATCAGAATTGGGTAGGGTTTTTGGGGGAATTTGGGGTCAACGGTCATCTAAGTGTCATTTGGAGTCATTTTATGAAAACGGCTAAAATGATTTTGCTCCTACAGCTGTTAAGGTTTGTCATAATTAGACTTGGGTAGTGCTCCATTCGGGATGTTCAGGAATTTGAGGTCGAATTTGAAGTCAACGGTCATCTAGCCCAATTCTTACCAACGTTGTAAATCTTACAACATCGAGACGCCGCTTTTAAAAAAATCATAAAATGATAACCCAACATACCCCTGACATGAAACTTGGTTTATTTGAAAGAGAATACACAGGGCTTTCAAAAAACACTTTTTAGTTGTAGTCACTATGGAGACTTTTTTTGGAAAAATTCCCGAACTTGTCGATTCGACCTCAATTCGACCTTCTGTGACCTTGGCCTTCCCCAAAATTTTGCCAAAAATTCACCCCGTTTTACCCATCTTAGGGGGGGGGGGGGTCCTTGAAAATTCATAGCTCACCCAACTTACATTTTGTCCCTCAATTTGTTAATCACAAGAAACTAGAAAACATTTCTCATTGGTTAGCCATTTTTTCAATTTTTGAAAATAAAATATAGCGCCACAGTAGAAATATTTTTGGAGTCTACCTACCTGGTGTACGCGATCCTGTGTAGGCCACATAATAACACTGTACTGATTAGTGCTAATTATATATGCATAATTATTCAATTATATATTGTTTTCTGGCATTACTAGCAAAGGAGAACATTCAAAACACATTCAAAACAGTTATGGAGTTGACAGATCAGGGGCAAGAACAATTATTTTCCACACTTGAGACCAAAAAGTGCCTACCAAATGGCACCAATCATGAAGATGATGACATTTATGAATATTCAAAAATATTCAACGCGCGAAATTACCAAAATCCGCCATTTTGTCAATATACAAACGATTTGCATGCTTCTTTTTTTTATTTGAAGAAAGAGAGCTCCTTTAAACTGCTTTTAGTTGTAGAACTACTTTTAAAATACTCCTCCAGGCTGCTTGAGTCTTTTGACACCCAATTAGTTTAATTGCATACATAAGTAGCTTATGCCGCCATTTCGTCAACATTTTTGGAAACCTCTTTTTATACCCCTTCTACTGATATTTTCCTATTGACAAATATGTTCCTATTTACAGTTATTCCCTATACAAATACGTCCTTCAAATTATGTAAAAACCATGCATGGTAGGAATTAAGCTAGGGGTCATTTTATGAAAACGGCTAAAACGCTTCTTCTACTACAGTTTCGATGGTAGAAT
The DNA here is from genome assembly GCA_027564615.1 of Psolus chitonoides. Lineage (NCBI taxonomy): Eukaryota > Metazoa > Echinodermata > Holothuroidea > Dendrochirotida > Psolidae > Psolus > Psolus chitonoides. The sequence continues at coordinate 10,661 of JAODUJ010607133.1, forward strand.
GTTATGGGTTTTTCATAATTAGACTTGAGTAGTGATTCATTCGGAGTGTTCAGGAATTTGAGGTCAACGATCATCTAGGGGTCATTTTATGAAACCGACTAAAATGCTTCTTCCCCTACAGTTTCTATGGTAGAATGTTGATGATTGGTCATAATTAGACTTGGGTAGTGCTTCATTTGGGTGTTCAGGAATTTGAGATGAATGGTCATATAGGGGTCATTTGGGCTCCAAGGTCTAGTGGTCACCGAGGGTCAAAGTTGTGCCATTCATACACGCTTCGACACATTTTGATAAGAATTGGACACAATGATGGATGGGAGATGGGTCTCACAGGAGTGGTCAGAGAATTGATGTCAACGATCATCTGGTGGTCATTTTGGTGATTTTATGAGAACACTCAAAATGCTTCTTCTCCTACAGACGAATCATAGGTCAATACTTTAAACTGCCAATAATAACTTGGAATGATAAATTCATACATGCTCATTTACATCCCAACATCATCAACTTAATTGAAATAAGTTTGATCATTCTAAAACTAGCTGTATACCATGAATCAGAGCTCGAACCACAGTACAACGCATTCAGTCTTGCAAATGAATTAAAGGCAAATCCTTTGTTCTTATGTTATTGCATCATAGTACCTCTAACTACGGAGGTACTGTAGCATATTTTACTCGTAACCGAAAGGTTGTGGGTCTGAAAGATGCTCACGTCGTTGGACTGCGCCTTTCAACATGGCACTAATTCATTTGACCTATATACTTCAGTGGTGGATACTGGGTTCCATGATGTTCAGCAGTATAGTTGATTCCTGTGGTGGTATGGCTGTCACCCATCCTATGGACTTAAATGTTCTGTGGGCTCCACGAGTTAACTTCGCCTTTAATCAAGTAGGTTGACTCTTATTCTTACCTATAGCTTTATATCTTCCAACTCCAGCTTTCAAAATTTGGAAAATATGCAGCTGTGTTTGCTTTCGTGGCTGTGATTACTATTTCTAATAATGTTAATGACAAACATCTAAATTAGAATATTTTTTCAGGGTTTGAGCTACTGCACCATTGGTGCTCTTGGTAGTTTTATTTATTGTTGATTAACATGATGCATTATAAACAGGAATGACTGCAAACATATTTTGGTCTTGTCGACTCACAAAATACTATTTCAATTGTACACAGCGAGTTGGAGGGGTACCTTACCATGAAATATGGCCTAAGCATCCCATTTTTGCACTGTTAATAATAGTGAAAAGGTTTTTTATGTGATTTCAGCCGGATAGCCTGCCTGATATTGTTAAGGACATGTTCGTTTGTGACATGGTCTTATATATAACGCATACAACGTCTTGCGGAATCACTTCATTTCTAGGGTCTGAGTATTCCTTTGGAGATAGCTTACCGGGTCCACGTTCACCTGCGTACAAACATGGACAAGACATAGGAACATATAAACGTCACTTTAGAACTGATACTATTGTTGTCATTCCATAATGGTGTTAGTGATGGTAGCGTGTTTTAATGGATTGAGTGACCGATTTTCCTTCACATGGTTCAAACTTCCCACTCGGGCCTTAAATATTTGCTCGCCAAGAGCTGTACTACAGCTGTTGATGGCCTCGCGATTTCTGATCTCGTTTTAATGGGTAAATTATATTTATTGGATATGCTTCGACAAGGCTATTGTGTAGCGGTGACGGACATGTTGCTACCACTTTCACAGCATTCAGAAAGTGGCTAAAGGTTGCCGGTGTCACTCACATGATCACATAGCTTCAGGGTTTGTCAATGAGCCATAATCAGATAATTGGCATTCTGAACCGGTAAAAATCTAAACCTCTGAACTACTAAAAAGTGACAAGGCATAGGAAAACATCAACCTCTTTTTGAAACTGATAATATTGTTTTCATTCAACCGAGCGGTGTTACAAAATTGTTAACAAACTCCAGTAATTACAGGCAAAGTGATCAACCAGGTCACAGTAGGCTAGTTACTGTATCAGCTATGCAAATCGGTCTATGCATATTGGGTACGTCATTCCATAATAGCTAAACTCCTGTCAGAACTGGTTTTGGTTGTGTAATTCTGATGAGTACCCCAGGCTTGGGGTGATGATCAGTCCTACGCTATCGCAAGGTTGCAATGCTTCTATTTGAAGTCACGACCGCCTGCTGTGATATGATGTCACATTATTTTCGTTTTCTAGCACAGACATCCATGCCGTATGCTGTGCTATTTTACCAAGCTGTGTCCAGTTCGTGTTCAGTTCTTGCGAAGCGAATGTTGGTGATTGATTGATCTTCACTTGTTGTGATGTTCTAAGGCACCACTCATAAACTCTTCAAGGAATGTTATTAAACGTGTAGGCAGGAGTATACCCTTTTGTTTGGCATCAATTGCCTCAGAGTCTCCATTTACGAAGTTTTCTGTTACTTTGCAACAAAGGTGTTCTATGACTACAGAACGAGAGAGATTATCACTTAGGCTGTATTCCTCGTGGTTGCTCACAATCTTCGCAGACTATAGATATATCCATTTATGCACTACTGTTATATCTGTATCGGGAAGAGGGGATCTAACCAAATCCAGGCCAAACTACCAATAGTACAATTTCTGGGCTTCCTTTTTTCGAATCCCATTTGAAAGACCGCAGTGTCTATATGCTACATTTGTTGGACAATTAAAATTATAACATCTGCCGAAACTTCAATATGCTATATAATTCATCACCCATAAAACATGTAAAATATCCTTTAACGGTCCGTTACATACAGGCAAATAGTCACTTGCATACAGTTTATCTGAAAAACCACTTATACATGTAGGCCTACATGTCTCCGAGGCCCGCACATTGACATTTGAATATTTAACCTGCAAAAAATGACCTCAACGCGGTAGTTCAAATTACTTTTTTGAATTCGGATTCTAAAAAAGAAGAAAAAAGATCATAACTCCCTTGAGAATGGTGTCATTCAATACTCTGTAGGCCTACGTTATTGTCAAGGTACTGTATTCGCCTGGTTGGAAATGATTTGTCTGAATTTCAGAAAATGGAAAATGCATAATTAATCACTGTAGGCTTTTGGGTGTTTCATTATATCTTTCTAGCAGTTTTACACCCCCCAATTTGCATAGTTTTCATCTCCGAGTTTGATTAATTTAGCAATCGGTCTTCACCGGCTCGATAGTGCTCATTCGGCTTCAGTGTTTGTATGATGATAATAATAATAATAATAATAATAATAATAATGAAAACTTAAAAGCAAGAGAAAAGATTTGTACTCTTGAACTCCGTCAATGTGCTTGCAGACTTGACAGTTTTGTTCCAAAGACGTGGGGCAGCCCTGGAGAACGATCTGTCTCCCCAAGAACGATTTGAAATTGGCTCCACAAGAC
>JAODUJ010608244.1:0-14051 GCA_027564615.1 Psolus chitonoides
CAATGTCTTACCTTTCAGGAAACCCAAGGTTCCCATTGAAGATATTGCTTCTACAATTAATTATGATTTATTTAGTGCGACTTGTCCAACACTGGAAATGTGCCCTTGCGTTGAAGGGTTAAGGAACATCGTAAATAAGCAGAAACATTAGGTTAAGGATATGTCTCCCATTGCCTACATATAAATCACTAGAAATCCAAAGGGCTTAGTGGGTCCTTGCTTGCTTATTGTATATGCTCACTACATATACTGAATATCACAAAAGATACCTCATTTTGAATAACTGCCATTGTGAATGTTAACCAGGTTTTCAGAGTTGGACCTTTTTGACCCAGATGACCCATGACCTCTCCTAAAAACAATAGGGTTCATGTACTCATTATGCGAAAAATACATACCGATTATAAACTTGATCGAACCAGCCATGTTCCCCTTAGCGTGTTTACAAGCAAAAAGTACCAAAAATACCTGAATCTCACAAAATTTCCATTTTTGACCAACATTGAGCAGGAGAAAATCATGAGAAACCTACACACCGAGTTTGAAGTTGATCGGACCAGGCCTAGTTGACCGAAGTGTTTACAAGGTTTTCTAGAATCTGACCTCTTCCAAGAACAATAGGTATGGGGCACATACATACCAAGTATGAACTTGATCCGACCAGCCATGTTTGACTTAGCGTGTTTACCTACACCAAAATCAATAGGGTCCTTGTACTCATGAGAAACCTACACACCAAATTTGAACTTGATCTGATCAGGCATGGTTGATTTAGCATGTTTACAAGGTTATCAGAGTTTGACCTTTGACCTCTCCCAAAAACAATAGAGTTCATGTACTCATTATGGGGAACATACATACCAAGTATGAACTTGATCCAACCAAACATGTTCGACTTAGCCGTGTTAACAAACAAAAAGTACTAAAATCACCTACATTTTACATTTTCATTTTTGACCGAAAATGAGCCTAGACCTCCACCAAAATCAATAGGTTCCCAAGTTTCAAGTTGATCAGACCAGGCATGATTGACACAGTGTGTTTACAAGGTTTTTAGAGTTTGACCTCTGTTCCCTCCCAAAAACAATAGGGATCATGTACTCAGCATGGGGAACACACATACCAAGTATAAACTTGATGCGACCAGGCATGATCGACTTATCGTGTTTACAAGCAAAGCGTCACACACACACGCACATACGCTGTCATGACTGCATAGAATCCTTGGGACTGTCAGCAAGGACTCAAAAACAGGTAGGACCGTGCATTATATTAACACAGGTGGCATATAGGCTACCTGTTTAGCTATAAACTATAAACTCATGACACACAACCTGTGGACAAATTATGAAAACACAGTTCAGTAATTAAAGAGCCCATATTTTAATTTTTTACATTTTCTTAATTTCTCTTTGTCACGGATTTCTCATCAGAATTATTGTTTCTGAGGCACATACCAACCAACTATTTATCTTGACAAAGGGCTAAAACTGCTGACATGTGTTAGGTCAGACTTTTACTGATTGATATAATGCAACTGAAGTAAAATATGTTTGGCTTCTGCTTCATACGTGTATGCCTAAATCACAGAGGTTCAAAATGTCAACTTATGGAAATCTTTTGCAGCCAAAGGAAAAAGTGGTTGTGGCAAGAGGTACTACAAAGGCAAATGTTCCAGAGCAAGTAAGAAAAGGCAATCAAATATGGAGGTTCCAATTGGAGAATATGTCATTTTTTGTTCTGCCCTCATGTCCTTGTTGGACTGGTCAGTAAAATATTGAGTAATGGCAATATCAAGGTCCAATCCTTTCAGAAGGAAATGTTGTGTAGAAACACATATCATTTCCAAAGAAAATTATCCCAAACCAATCAACTCACTCAAAATACCAATTGAGAATATTACTCCAACGTTAGAGAAATGTACTGTTTTGGATCATGTTGGTGATTTTTCGTCTCTCGTTCCTGCAAAGGTCATCAAATTTCAGGAAAGATCTTTATGGGTTAAGCCAAATCCAGATGTCTGTGAACATGCAGTCCAGGCTAGTTTGACGAACATTTGTCTGAATCCTTATCAAGATTTAAAAGGTCCCACAGAGTGGAATGACCAAGTTGATCCTGGTGATATATGCTTCATATCAAGTGTACTGAAGTTGACTCATTTGGAGGTAGATGCCTTACAGTCTAAATACAAAGCCGCACTAAACCAGCTTTGTACTACCACAAAAGGGAAAGAGGTTTTAGATAGGCAACTGGCAACCTTGCAGGTGCATTTTGACAAAGCAACATATGTTATTTGGGAGTTGCGTGAAAACCTCCTGGATGTTCAGACTAAAAATTCCAAAAGAATCAAGACTCTATTCCAAATTATTTCTACTCAGAAGGAAAGTCTGGACAGATACGAGAAAGAACTTCTTGTAATGAGCAGTGAAATGCTGTCTCTTAGGCAAAATTTTCGGGAACAAGAGGCTAAACTGAAAATATCTAATCAACAATGCAGTGACTACAGAAGGAAAGTAAAAGTCTTAGAGCAAGAAAATGAAAACCTGAAAAGCCAGGTTACAAATTTAGCACATGAAAATATGTTGGAACAAAGCAAAAGAGCAGTGATTGCTCCAAGTTTACTGGAAGTAAGACCTAACACCTCTGCTAGTATTTCTGATACCGTAGTCATGACACGACCCGCTGGGAGTACAAAGAGAGCTTCAGCATTTGTGCCAGTTGTGCTACCAGAGGTTGCAGCCAGCCAATCGAGTGCCAAATCACTGGAGAACAGGGCTAAGCAGCTTGGGAAGGTGAGACATTTTATTTGAGACCTGTTTTTTTTCTCATTTAGTACTGTATGTTATAAGATTTAAATGTGTATATTGAGGTCTCTAAAAACTTGACTCCAATCAGTGTACAGTACAATGGTCCCTTGGTTCCTACAAATTAAATTGTTCGGATTGCCAAATAATTTTTATAGTGGATCTCATGTGCCAAAGAGAATCAACCATCACATGAGCACAACCATATTAGGAGAGAACAATTTTGAATCTAGATTGCTGGAGATAGCAATCTTCAAAAGTAGCCATCCATTATTGATTTTATATGCTCGCATGGAAAACTGACGTAAAAATGTTTATGATAATATTGATTCTTTTCATTCCCATTTTTAACAGGCCAGATTAGATGGTCCCACATGCGAAATTGGCTCATGGGGTGCCTGTTAAAATATGAGGCCCTAGTCTATCACTTTCAGAAGTTAATATTGAAGCAAATTCATCAGGGTCCATTCAGTTAATTGCTAATACATCCACTGTTGTTAAATTCTAACTTTGCACCTGCCCTCTGATTATTTGAGCGAAGTTAGTTTTGCAAAATTGTGTACCTGTAACAGTTTTAGTAAGTTTTCTTATAGGTAAATTTTCTTAAAGTTGTTCCATGCTACGGGTGATAGTGTAGTGTGGTGTAGCGGTATGAGTTAGTGCTTCACTACAGAGTCCCGGGTTTATTTCCACTGCCGGGCTCGCAAAAGCTGTTAGAACTGCAGTTGTTGATGGTTTCTCAAATTCAGGTTTAGTCCAAGAGCTGTACTGCAGTTTTCGATTTTATTGCAATGGGAAGCAATTCATCTGGAAAATAGGTTCATTGGTTAGGCTTTGCTTGGCTGCCCTGCAGTGGTGACGGACATGTTGCTACCACCTCTCTCAGCATTTAGGAAAGTGGCTAAAGGTTGAGAGTGTCACTCGCGTCTGTCGGATGGGGACGTAAATGGCAGTCCTGGAAGCAGGTAAAGATTGTAAAAGTTACACGCCTGGCTTGTTACGATCTGCACAGAGTTCGCGCTAGATTGCGTCTTCGCGCCCATGACGCTTTTTTCAGTCATTTAGATGCAAAAATGTCAAGTCAGTCACACCTATTGCATCCAATTTTCGCCGGAAGAAAAATAAACATTTCAGGTCGGACCCCAAAATTGTGTGGAAGGAGGGGGTTGAGGGGTCCATCGGACACCAACATCTTTGCCCAAGTGCGAACTCTATCTCTGAACACTGTTCGAAAAGAGAAGGCGAGCTATCGCCGGTGTTCATCCATGGTCATACTTGGCTTCCGGGTTCCTCGATGAGCTTCAGTTGGCTTCCTGAACCCGTAAATAACTAAACTAAATGGCTTATGCCTATGACTTGTTAAAATGTTACAAAATATGGCTTGCAAGCAAATTCCCATTGACTTAGTGTGCTGAAGCGTGACGAAGATTTGACACCAACTAAACCCAATTTTTTGTACTAAAACAATGGAATTCAAGCTGTATCGGTCATGAAACGTTTAAAACTTTTCAATAGCTACCAAATGATATATTTGAGTATGGTGGGGTGTAACTTTGTGTAAGTTCCCTGAGCTATGATTTTCCCACGAACTGGCTGGCCCTTTTAGGGGTAAAATTGTCAATTTTGGCCGAAATTGTCCAATTTTTCAGTCATTAGGCCCAATAAACGGCTTGTTGGGCTCAGATTGTCTTTTATAATATGTTTAGCAATAATAAAACTAGTTAGGGGAGTGAACAAATAAAAAATAGAGCAGCTAGATTTTTTTGAACGAGGACCACGCGTGAAAGGTCACGCCGAGGTCAAGCCATTGTCATGCCATGTTCCTACACAGTGACACCCCTCCAAAAAATGTATATGAAAGCCCTTCCTTTTTTCTATCAAATAAGATAGGGCTGTAGGTGGTTGCTATTTCTTTCAGTGACCTTTTGAAACACTTGATTTTGAACTAGCAAATTTTGCGTCGGTGGAAGGTAAAAGATAAAATATGCTCCAGTTATTATTTTCCCCAGAATGTCGTACATAAAGGGCTAACCTGAAAAACATTCACCCAGTAGGTTATTGTTTCTTGCAGTTGAACCCAAGTTTTCGAATTGGATCAAGGCTTTTGGCCAAGTAAAACAAAATAAATGTTTTGAGCCAATTTATTTTTAGGATGAGGCTGGGTCTTGATGGTGTTTACATCAAGTCGAATAATTGAACTCCGAATTCGATACCCGCCTATCTATACTCGACGGGTACCCAAATACATGAAAATACTGTGCCAGGCATTTATTTTAGTGTGGCCAGGCATGTCCAGGAATTCATTTCAGTGTGGCCCGGCATCACAGGTATTAATGAACACCCAGCAAGGCCCGGTGGTACTGATATTAATGCACGGGCATTCCTGGCCACATTGGAATAAATGCCCGGCCACACTGAAATGAATACCCAGATTATAAAATCGGAACCAGATAAGGTCATGATGGTCGGTTACCCGGGGTTACCCATGTAAACACTAGGTCTTCATATTTACTATCTGGTCATTTTTTACCATGCATGAAATCATTGACCAAACATTAGCAAAACATCCAGACCTTCATCAGAATCTTGTTTAACTACAACATGTATTTATAAGGTTAACAATAGGTTTTAAAAGTTTAAAATTGAAGCTTCCAAGTATAAAAATTGTGTTCTTCCAGTAATTTTTCAATGTGTTATTCACTGTTTTGTTATTTTCCAGAACTCACTCCATCTGAGGCTGTTGATCTTAAGGTATTGTTGTCACTTCCGATGAATAAAGTCAGAAGCCTAAGGACCTTCCTAAAGAATACCAACGTAGACATTATTCCGAGTGAGAAGGCCCTCTATCATGAAATCCAACGTGAGTATGTTGAGATTGTTTGGGAAAAATGCACTGTCTGTGAAATTTATGACAATGAGGAAGTAAAGAGGTGCTGTAGTCAAGTGGTTATAGCTTTGTGGTTGGGTTTTCGAGTCCCAGTCTCACCAATTACTGCCTTGTGTTGTTGTTTTTATACATTTAACGTCAATTTGCCACACTAGTGTGGGTTTGACGGCGGCCTTTACAAGAAACGTAAAGAATAATGGAGCATTAACTAGTATTATGACTTGGATGCCATTCCTAATTAGGCAAAAGCACTTTCTCTCTACTGCCTCTCTCCACCCAGGTGCTAAGTGGGTACAATATCATTCCAGTCGCCTGGATAGTGACCTACTGGGTGACCTTCCAGGTTTGCTATGTGCTGTTGGCTTCTAGTATAGTTCGATCGTCGGCCTTTAGGAAGTTACACAACTACAAGCTACTGTTGTTATAGAAAATAAATCAGGTTTGTATTAAATTTTGATCTGAACTAGTCTCCATCCAATGGAGAAGGTGAATTTGTAGCTCATCCAGCACGCCAACACTGTAACATATTTAGCGAATTTGTAATGTAATATAAATCTTGTGATGTACCTCATCAGTCTGCCCCCAAAAAAGGGTCCCCTTTCTGACATTTTGAATCATGCCCTTGTATTTATATAATGGTGATGGATACCATGTGCAAATGAAGCTACTATATTTACTCCATTACATGCCCCCTCTCCAATAATAGTATTGATTTAAATGTTACCAGGCATGAGAAGCCTCAAGAAGCTTTTTTGTAAGGTAAGAATTTGATTTGACAATTCAACCCTAATGAGCGCCCCCCATTTCGGAAATTTCACACCCTCGGGCCGTTTAATAGAGTAAGTACGGTACTTTAACTAGTAACGATTGGTAGATCGCACGCTGGTTGTGCATGAAGCCGTGGACTAAGGCTGTTCTGTTGTGTATTCATGACATTGCAGCCTAAATTCTATTTTGAACTATGGACTATACATTCTTTCTGCCGATATTACCACCAAATATTTGTTTCTTGGGCTGGTAAATATGCAGCTTGTTGGCCTGTGTGCAGGCAGAGAAATAAAATTTTATTTGAATACTGTTAAATTGCATGGTGGATGAGGATTTATAGAGCAGGCATCATGCTATTCTATTGGAAAAACTGACAGATTCAGTGCCCTTTGTTTATTCCTCCCCATAACCAATACTTGTTTCGTATTGCTTTTCCTATAGAACGACGAACAAAGTATGGTGGCAACAAGGCCAAATTGGAAGTTGGTACTTCCAGACTGAAGAAGACCAACTCTTCTGATCCATCAGAGATTGCTTTTGTGCGGGTGAAGAGCCTGAAAGACCAGTCAGAAAACATCATCAGTAGGAGTCTAAAAGGCTGCTTGAGGGATGACAGGGAGCTGCAAGGAAAAATTTGGCTGAAAATTGGGGTATGTATAGAGCTTTTCTTGGTTCCTAGCCAGTCTTGAAGCAGGGGTTTGCAAAGTTTTAGACCAGTGACCCAATAGAAATGTCAGCAATCGACCGCGACCCACCCGCCGATATCTGGTCAATTCAGACCTTCACCCCTGCTGCAAAGTTGATGTCACAAAAAGCAAAAGAAATTATTATGTCCGAAGCTCTTTGGCACAGGTGTTATCACTGAAAAAAAAGTCACCTTTAATTTCATATGTATTTTGGTTTATAAACAGCACATTTGCAAAATGGTAGCAAATGACATGAAAAAAGTGAATAACCAATACTAAGTGTGCATTTTTCATCATGTATTTTTTTCCGATTTCAAGCACCACATTTGGTGCTGGGGAGACTACATTATAAGACTGGGAAGACAAACAAGTGTGGGCAGAATGCACATGTTTTTTGGGGGATCGATCTCTGGGGTATATGAAGGGCACATTTTGCACAATAATGATGACACCAGATGGCATGAGCAGACCATAAATGAGTATAATGCATTTTGCTGCTTTATAATAAAAAGGAGATATTGACAGTACTCAGTGCTAGTAAATATTATTCATTTTCAAGTAGTGTAGTCAAATCGGGTATCTTTGACACGAACTGGACTGAAACTCCCACAGGATGAACTGGAGTGGCGAGTGGGTGGAGTAAAGTGTCTTATACAACGTAGCATCACAGGTTGCACTCAACTTCACAACCCTTAGATTGAGAGTGGCAAGCAATTCAGCTAGGCCACCATGCCCTTGCAGCCAGTGGATCTCCAAAAATTCATTGCAATATCTTGTGGTATCCAATGTGCTATAGGCTATTAATTTTTTTAAACTTTCTTTCAGGGTGACAAAGGAGGCAGTTCCACCAAGCTGGCATTGCAAGTTGCCAATGACACAGACTGCAACTCACCATACAATACTCACCTTCTGGGGATGTTTGAGGCGTATGACAGTATCGAGAACCTCCGTACCATCTTTGGACCATTCACAGCAGATTTTAAGCTCCTCCAAGAGGAAGATTACTCGGTCACTGTGAATGGTAATAATTATCCACTAAACATATTCCTTTTTGGGGATTATGAATTCCTCTGTAAGGCACTAGGACATATGGGAGCGAGTGCCACCTACCCCTGCTTATGGTGCCATGTTAAATTATCAGATTTAACGTACAACAATGGCCCACATTCTCCTATGTTGTGGGATGAGAATTCTGTGAGCTTCCTGCCAAATCCCTCATGGCCCTGTTCAAGAACCATTGAGAGTATGCAAGTGGACCTGGCGTCCAACAAAGCCGACCCAAGACGAGGTGGTGATCGACGTGCTAATGGAGCTAATCATCACTCCCTTTCAGAGGACCCTATTTTTCCTATTATGACAAGCGTTTTAAATATTGTACCTCCTTCTCTGCATATTATGTTGGGTTTGGTTGTGAGATATTACAAACTTCTAGAAACCCACTGTAGGAGTTTTGACCACGATAGCCTTGGTGAAAGGGATGCAGAACTCCACGAGGAGTGGGAGTCCGCTTCTGTGCATGCTAAAGAAGCCGAGGCTGTTTATGTACAATGTAAGGACAGAGTCAGAGAAGAAGAGGACATACTTGAAAATTTCAAGAAGGCTAAACATGCTAATGTTCCACAGAATTTGACATGTTCTATGCCTCTCTGTGCCATCTCTGCGCTTGATGCTATGGGGGATGTTGATTGGATTCAGTGTACGCAGTGTGGTGTTAATTATGACTCTGGCTGGTTCCACTTGACTTGCCTTAGGTTGAGTGAGCAGACTGCTGCTGCTTTCTCCGTATGTCCAATGTGTCAGGGAGAAATCAGTACCGAACAAGATGTGCTGAAAATGCAAAGGCGGCACATCAAAGAGCGAAAGTCTGAGATGGCCAGAGTTAAATCAAGCTATGATACATGCAAGTCCACCTTGGATGGAATTTATGCCAGAGTTCTGACCAAGCGTGGTCCATGTGAGACAGAGCTCAACAACATCCTCGAGAATGAGCTCAAGGTACAAAAACAGGCATATCATTCACAGTGCTTTGTAGGCAACCATTGCAAAATTATCTTAGAGAAACATGCAACACTTTTGCGTGTGTTTGAAGACATGGCACTGAAAGCAAAGCTGGGTGAGTTATTTTCGAGGCTCAATAACATATTCCATTTATTCGAATCTAGGTTTCTGTCAGTTGAGGAAGTGACACAAATTTGCCACTTGTGCTGGTCGTTTGGTGAGTGGTTTCCGGTTGCATTCCCAGATGAGAAAATCTCTCCCAAGCTACACTTCCTCATAACACATATCCCACAATGTGCAAAGAAGTGGCGTACCATTGGGTTGCTCGGTGAGCATGGGTTGGAAAGCATACATGCATGCGTTAATTCAGAGGAGCGTGTTTATGCTTGTGTACGGGAGCGCAAGGAGAAATTATTCCATATTTTCAACCAGCATAGCCAGAAATCAATAGCTGACCGTAGTAAGCTTACAGTTGTAAAGAGAAAGTGTACGGAAGAACGTTGCAGTGGAAGGTATAAAGTAATTGGAGGCGTGAGAAAATGTCAAAAGTGTGGACATCTTGGCTGTTAGAAGCAGTTGCAGTGGAAGGTATAAAGTAATTGGAGGCGTGAGAAAATGTCAAAAGCTGTGATGATTGCTCCAATTCATAAGACAATTTGGGTACTAGTCACATGTATTAATAACCTAAATCATTTTGTACCATTACTGTAACTAATTAGTTGTCATAGTCTGCAAGTGTCTCTCTCCATAATTTTGTTAAGGAATTGTAGAAAGTTTTTGTCAGTGACATTTCTTGAATTTTGACAGAATTCTTAATGATTCTGATCAACATCTGTACAAGTTAAAAATGTATTTACCTTTTTATAATTATATAGATAAAAACTCATTTTGAAATCACTCATTCGACAGTTTGTGTGTGCAAATATTTGAATTTGAGGGATTTTTCAACAAGGAGCAAACAACATATGAGCTGGTTTCGGATAGTGTCGGTCTAAGGGGTTGTAGAGTCTGGATAGCAGTTGTCATCTCTACGAGTTCTCGATATCACAATGTACATTGACATTGCCCCCTGCATTCTCTCCCTGCACCCCTCAAACCCCCCTCATTAATTCCGCCCTGGAGTTCTATCAGTTCACATTCCATTTCAGTCCGCTCTTGCTTGCGTTCCATCAGTAAATCTATTGTTGGTCCTCTATTCAACTGCAACCTCTCTATTGAGGCCAGGTCTGAATAGATTGAGTGATGAATAGACTACTGTAATTGATTTTTCCTGCCATTGTGATCACTCAAGTAATTCAAGGAGTTAACAATCACCACCACTCATCACACACAATCTTGACATCCAATCAGGAGTGGCAACACTAGGCATGGTCGACTTGTTGAAGGACGACTTGTCGGACCTGAAGTGGCGTGACAGACAGAGTGACATACAACTTGTTCCCTTTGGGACAGCGAAGATGTGTTCTGGTAATTGGTATTCTAGGCTATAAAACAATGTAATGCTGTTGATCATATCTCTTTGGGCTTGTTCCCTTTGGGACAGCAAAGATGTGTTCTGGTAATTGGTATTCTAGGCTATAAAACAATGTAATACTGTTTGATCATATCTCTTATCATTGCATATTAACACTGCCTCCAGATCTGTGAGTTGTGCGACTGCCTCTGACTTCTTTACCCAATCAATGTATTTGCAATATATTTGTTGGTATAGGGTGCTACAAATACAGTCAGGGAGTTAGTCGCTTTCGGCGGATATCCGGCTCACATCCCAAAGGAGTGTACGGAATTGTGGGTATATAGCAGCTAGCCATGGCACAGCCGTTTCAAGAAACAAGCATATAGTCTATTACACTTACAGCATGGATATGTGTGCTAACATTTCAATGAGTATGGTGTATGACCATGGTATGACAAACCAATCTAAATTCAACAGTACTTTATGTAGGCCTATCACTGGTCTTTTATTTTAGGATGTCACATATAATACTGTTCAAAATTAGCCTCCATACGCTGTCAATGCCACTGCGGTGAGCTGGCGTGTTTCGTTCAATAAACAAGCCGTTGGGCTTTGAGGAAATAGTCTGCACTGACGCATAGCGGCCAATAAAATGTTGTGAACAGTGTTTGAAATTACGCGGCATTACGTAGACTAGACTACCACCGCTATGCACTGTCATATTGGGGTTTTATGTTCAGGTTCACCTAACAGATTTTTTGTAGATTGTACTATTTTCCTCAATGTACAGGTCATTGATGTGTACGTTTACGAATTAATTTTCTAGAGGCATCACAAAGAATTACTGCTATGTACAGTAGTTTATTGTTTGAAATCAAGATGGCAGCCTTTTGAATAGTAAATATTCCCCCGTTCGGGTGATCCGGGCAATAGCCATTTTGTTCCCTGACTGAAATATGGTATTTATATTATGGGTTGAATAGTCATATTTTAACTGTAATGCTAAATGAAGTTTTGTTTCTTTCAATGCTATGTTATCTACTTTCAGATCAATCCATGTATATATTTTTCTTGTTGTTCATAACTGTTTATTGTACCTTGATTCATATTATGCCTTGCCATTTCACTTGTGCAAATCCTCATATCCATGCAATATGCAAAATTCTATCAGTCATTGCCATGTTGTTATCACTCAACATATTTATTTCATAATATCACAAAGCATTGTGTGCTTTTTGATGAACCGTTGAATTATTCAAGAGAGACTGATGTGTGACTGTTAGGACATTTTTCCAAATTATATATGTGATCAGGGTTCATCGTTCTCTTTTTTACACTGATAAAGAACTGCAACCATAAAAGTGATGTCATTCCTATATTTCATTTTAAATATTGTTTTTTTGTCAGGTTGTTTCTTGCAATTCTACTTTCAGATCCATCCATGTATATATTCTTCTTGTTGTTCATAACTGTTTATTGTACCTTGATTCATATTATGCCTTGCCATTTCACTTATGCAAATCTCATATCTATGCAAAATTCCATCAGTCATTGCCATGTTGTTATCACTCAACATATTTATTGCATAATATTACAAAGCATTGTGTGCTTTTGGATGAACCGTTGAATTATTCAAGAGAGACTGACGTGTGACTGTTAGGACATTTTCCAAATTATATATGTGATCAGGGTTCATCGTTCTCTTTTTTACACTGATAGAGAACTGCAACCATAAAAGTGATGTCATTTCAATATTTTATTGTAAATATTGTTTTTTTGTTAGGTTGTTTCCTGCAACTCTACTTTCAGATCCATCCATTTATATATTCTCGTTGTTCATAACTGTTTATTGTACCTTGATTCATATTATGCCTATTTATATTCAAATATTTTGCACTAAGAGTAATCTGGAGTGGCCACTGCTTTTGTCTTTTACACTGATTTGATTTGTATACAAGTTTATAAAACAATCTTGCCTGTTTATGCTTGTGTTTCAAATGAAACAGAGGATTTCATAAAATAAAAAGACAGTTGGAAAATCACACCTTAATCTGTGTCATTGTCATGCTTCCTTCAATTGTATTCTTCAGTTCATTCATATAGGGAAGGTGTACTGGTGTAGTGACTAGAAGGGGGTGTGTGATCATCATCAAATGTTTGTACCATGTATTATTTAGAAAGAATGTTGTCCCCATGAATCCGCCTTTACATTTTCGGTCTCTAATACGTGTGGGGAAATATTGGTCCATGGTGACAGCCAATATAGAAGCATGAAATTCCACACCGGCTAGAAAAAGTCACCCTTGTATATAAACTTCTTTCCGCTAGCTGAGGGGGGGGGGGTGATTTTTTAGTCCTTGCTGTTTGCAAAAGGAGTCTATGTAGTCTTGCATGTGTGTGTATGTATGCGTCAGGGCTTGAGATAAGCAGAACACCCCTAAATAGCCCCTGGATCTTGATATATAAAGGAGAACCAGGGGCTGCTTTGAGAAAAATAGCCCCTGGGTTTTTACTTTCTTATCCAATCCTCAGTACTAGTATTAGTTCATCTAAAAATCATTTGCCCCTTGGTCATGCCAAATAGCCTTCTGGCTCTTGATAAATCCTGCAAACCAGGGGCTACTTTTGAAAGAAAATAGCCCCTGGGTTTGACTTTCTTATATGTGTGGTCTAATATGTGTCTGGTATGTGTGTGTGTGACGCTTCTTGTATCTACTTAAGTCAATGATGCAAAGTCTAATCGTTCTCATACTTGGGTGGTGGAATACCCATAGTCAGTGGATGGTCCCTATTATTTTATTTTATTTTCAGGTCAACTGAGCTTAGGTAAACAGAGGTCAAAGAGTGAAAACCTTGTAACCACTTGATAGGCCAAACTTTAATTAAGTATTGGTATGTGTGTTCACCATGGTTAATACATGGTTTTGTTTGGGTTGAGGTCATCCGAGGTCAAACAATGAATCCGGTTTTCAAACTTAAGGCAAGGAATCACAAAGCCCCTCGGCTTACTGGGCACTATTTAACATGAGTGAACATTTGTTCACACAGGCCCCAATTATTTGTCAATGTATGAACAGTTTTTGTCCTGCCAGAAAAGTCATAATGGTTCACCCCAAAATGTTCAAACCACTGGTTATTTTTGCAATTACTGTAGTTGACGCATTGCTAGAATGTTATATACCCACCCCCACCATGTGACTAGGTCACCTGAATAAAAACTATGGATATTATTTATTTACCTGGGTTCCCATCATTTCCAGCTGGGGTACGGGTGGGTTCCTACAACATTTCTAAAACTAATGTTACCACTACCCTGTCAAGTATATCTGACCCCCGCCCCACGTAGATCCCCCTTCGCCCATACCACTACAGTAACAAATATTATCCGAAGGGGGATCTACCTGGGGAGGGGGTCAGATGTACTTGACAGGGTAGTGGTAACATTAGTTTTA
>JAODUJ010609355.1:0-14050 GCA_027564615.1 Psolus chitonoides
GGCACATCTACTCAGTATGATACACGTACACACCAAGTATGAAACATATTGCTCACTCGGTTGTCGAGTTATCGCGCCGCATACCTCACATTCCAATGCGTCACATACACACACACACACACACACACATACATACACCAACTTGACTGCATAGGTTCCTTTGTTAACACAAGGAACCAAAAAGCATAATTCATACAGATGGTTGATAAAAATAAATATTTGATGGCATCAATTAACATGAATATATCACTGAGTTTGTTTTGTATTTTTACTAGTTCAGCCGGTGCCGTGGCCAAGTGGGAAGAGGCAGTGGCAATGTGTACGTTGACATCTGGCAACCGGGATGATGTGTTTCGCCCGTTCTGGGATCGATTTCCATCCGGGTCGTAGTGGGGTTTTTTTTATCCAGGATACATCGACAGTTTCCCCAAGCGAACTGGTCTCCCAATTTGAAAAAAAAGATCCAAATTGAACAAAAATGGGAAATGGATAGCCACTCGACATGTAGCGTAAGTCCTAATTCATTCCAGGCTGTATCAACACATGTGGCTGCTAAGCGTCGCAAAATAACTGGTAACTTTGATGAGTTTAAATTTAAATTGACCAAATAATCGAGTCAGGTCTGGTCACAATGTGGGACATGCAAATTATCACGCATTAAGCGTGAGACTCGTGTAAGTCCCTCCCGCTCTTACAGCAAGAACCATATTTATCACGCATTCCTCCTAAACTGCTTGCTGCATCAGTGTGTGGTCAAAATTATCAGGAACCAATCATAGAGCATCTCATAGTATGATATTGTATATAATTGTTAACAATATTCAATGGAAGGGGGCACCTCCTCCCCTTAGACCCTCGTCGAGATGGCAAGCAGAAAAGGGGCCTACCTTAGCAATCGTCATTATCTGCGTAATATCACAAAAAAACAAATATCGGGGCATATATCATGATAAAACAAATTTCCGAGATAGCATCCCCCCTCCAGAGAGGGGCGACAGTGGAACATCACTCTTTCACCAACCAGTAACTTGGCATCTGCGTACCCCCCCCCCCGCCTATGGAAGATTCCCATGATCGAAGTCCTTTACTTTAATGTAACAGAATAAATTAAAGAAGTTGCAACCTACAGTGGGAGCTTTCACCTTCTTCCACAGATTTTGCAGGTGTGATAAGGCTAATATAAATTCTCATGCCATTTTCTGCAGGAAAAAGGAGGGGGGGGGATTGAAATGCCAATTAAGGCCATTTACTCATTATTCAGCTCTTTTATCATTTGTAAAATGCAAATATTCCGCGAAATCTAGGGATGTCTTAGTTAAGCCTAGGTATGTTGGGGAGGGGTAAGTGGGGAGGGTTAGCAGCAGGGTCTTCAAATGAGAACAAATCTCCTTCTTCAGCCTTTTTGATTACTTGCCGAAGGTCAAAGTAAACCATGCAGTCATAACTGTGTATGTATGTGTGTTCGTCTGTCGGTGTGTGTGACACAAAGCTTATAAACATAGAAGTTGGCAGGGCTTAGACGGAATTTCTTTATATGTCAATATATTGGCAACTGAATATCCGATTTCGTTCAAATCTAGTTTGGAGGGATTGGTAGGTGTGGTACATGAGTAGGTTAGTGCATCTCATAAACATTCATGAGGGACAGGCAAAATGCAATTTCGCTGAAAATCGCTCGTAACCATGTGATCTTGGCAGTGGCATGGTGGATTGATGTCATACTTAGTACCTATATTGCCCATAGTGAGTGGATGATCCCTATTCATTGTGGTGTCATTCTCATTATTATTCATGCGTTGGCGGGACTTTGATGCAATTTCTTTAAGGGGGAGCACAGTTGAAGCATGCTCTCACTTGACCAAAAACTGTTCATTGCAGAAATGGACAGTTTAGAGTGTCTAAAACAAGATGGCTATGCACAAAATTATAATTCTATCTCCAGCCCTTTTAATTAACGTTTGAAAAATCATTTTTTCAATTTTCCGATGCCGTTACTATGGCAACGGACTTGTGAACACTCCAAGAAATTCATCATAACTCCACAATCCTATGTCCAAATCACTCCCAGATTCTTGATATAGCCGCCTTAATGAATACTGTGGATCCGCTGAGTCTTGCATCCACTGTTCGTGCATGTAACCTGTTCAATGTGAGCTCCAAAGCACAGACACAGAGGGGCTCATGCTGTAGAAGTTGCCATTATTCTCAAAATTCTTCAGTACACCAAAGGTTCCTCTGCCAAGTATGGTAAAATGACAAGACTAGACATCCCCGCTGGGTATTTTTTATTGTAGACATTAAAGAAATGAACAGTCTAGAGTGTTTAAAACAAGAAAGTCATGCCAAAAATGTAAAAAACAATTATCAACCCTTCTAATTAATGTTTACAAAATCATTTTTTTCCAATTTTTCGATGCTGTTACTATGACAACGGACCTGTACACAAGCCACGAAATTCATCATAACTCCACAACCCTTCGTCCAAATCACCCCCAGATTCTTGCTAGAGCCTCCTTAATGAACACTGCTGATTTGTTGAGTCTTGCATCTACTGTTTGTGAATGTAACCTGTTCAATATGAGATCCAATAGCAAAGGGGCTCGTGCCGTAGAAGTTGCCATTATTCTCACAATTCTTTAGTACACCAAGGGTTCTTCTGCCAAGTATGGTAAAATGGCAAGACTAGACATCCCCTCTAAAAACAAAACAAAATAAGAATTGAGAAAGGCAAAAGAGTTGAGGCAGAGGAGATGAAGACGAGAAGAAATGACAGGGGGAAAAAATGAAGAAATTTGGCCGCACTAGAGGGCGTTTCATACAGGTGTAATGAACTGGACCTTCTTGGCACTGCTGCACAAGAACCAACTAAAAAGAAGAGAAAAAGTCTAAGTAGGGGTGTCTAAGAACCAGTATTGCAGCAAAAAATTGAAAAATTGGACTTTATATGGCCAAAATCACTAGTAAGTGAATGATTTTACGGTCATCGAACTCCAAACGCGATTTACTCAAAACGCCCTCTATTTTACTAAAACTTGATGCTAAATGCTTGATGCTAAAACTTGATAACCAAACCCCCTATCAATATGAAACTTGGTGGGAATGTTCTTTGCAACAGCATCGACAATCCTGTGGATGGTGTTGTACATTAATAATTTAATTTAGAAGTTATGGTTAATTCAATATCAATTTTAACCTTTCCTTTGTTTTTTGTTGCCATGGCAACAATGTTAATCCGATCGCAAATAGTACTCCTAAGACAATAGTCAGTATTTGTGTAAAGATTCATGTATGTAGCATAAACAGTTTTGAAGAAGAAATAATTTTACTACAGCCCTATTTCAAGTATTGAAAATTAGGTTGGACTTTTAAACTGACCTAATTTGTATATGATTTGCATATAATTTGATATGACCGATTTGTGTTGTAGACAACATTGTAGACTACAATACTACCATGTTCCATTTCATACTATCATGCTGATTTGAGCTATTGTCATGGCGCTGCCGTACTGCTGCGTCTATCTATCACACTATACATTTATCACTCTGTTCAAATTGCTCCCATATCCACATAGTATGTTGGATTTTGATGAAACTAGGACACAATGATCATTGGGTAAATAGTCATCAGTGGTTCAGTGGTCATCCACTGGTCATTTGGGGCATTTGATAAAAACACTCAAAATGATTCTCCTACAGATTTAATGGTTCAGTGTTGAGTTTTTATCAAAATTATACCTGGTAGTGCTTCCTTCGGGGTGTTCAGGAATTAAAGGTCAACGGTCATCTAGTGGTCATTTGGGGTCATTTTATGAAAACTCTTAAAATGTTTCTTTTCTTACATATTTAAAGGTACAGTGTTGAGGGTTTGTCATAAATATACTTAGGTAGTGCTCCCTTCGAGGTGTTCAGGAATTTGGTGTCAACGGTCATCTAGTGGTCATTTGGGGTCATTTATGAAAACACTCAAAATGCTTCTTCTCCTAGAGATGTACTGGTAAAGTGTTGAGGGTTTGTCATAATTATACTTGGGTAGTGCTTCCTTCGGGTTGTTCAGGAATGTGTGGTCAACGGTCATCTAGTGGTCATTTGGGGTCATTTTATGAAAACACTCAAAATGCTTCTACTCCTACAGATTTAATGGTAGAGTTTGAGCGTTTGTCATAATTATACTTGGGTAGTGCTTCCTTCAAGGTGTTCAGGAATTTGAGGTCAATGGTCATCTAGGGGTCATTTGGGGTCATTTTATGAAAACACTAAAAATACTTCTTCTCTTACAGATGTAAAGGTACAGTTGTGAGAATTTGTCATAACTATACCTGGGTAGTGCTTCCTCCAGGGTTTTCAGGAATTTGAGGTCAACGGACATCTAGTGGTCATTTGGGGCCATTTTATGAAAACACTCAAAATTATTCTTCTCCTACAGATTTAATGGTAGTATTGAGGTTTTGTCATTATTATACTTGGGTAGTACTTCATTTAGGGTCAGTCATTTAGATAAATAGTCATCTGGGGGCTAAGGTGTTCTTGTCATCTAGTGGTCAATGGTACCATGTTGAGACTTTGTCATAATTAGACGTGGGTAGTGCTTCATTTGGGGTGTTCAGGAATTTGGGGTCAACGGTCATTTAGTGGTAATTCGGGGTCATTTCATGAAAACGGTCAAAATGCTTCTCTTACAGTTTTATGGTACAATGTTGAGGGTTTGTCATAATTAGACTTGGGTAGTTCCTCATTCGGGGTGTTCAGGAATTTGGGGTCGACGGTCATCTAGTGGTCATGTTCAGTCATTTTATGAAAATGGTCAAAATGCTTCTCCTCTTACAGATGCAATGGTACAGTATCGAGGGTTTGTCATACATATAGTTGGGTTGTGCTTCTTTTCGGGGTTTTCAGGAATTTTAGGTCAACGGTCATCTAGTGGTCATTTGTGGTCATTTTATGAAAACACTCCAAATGATTCTTCTCCTACAGATTAAATGGTAGTGTTGAGGTTTTGTCATTAATATACTTGGGTAGTACTTCATTTACGTTGGACAGTCCTTTAGGTAAATGGTCATCTGGGGGCTAAGGTTTTTTGTGGTTATCTAGTGGTCAATTGTACCATGTTGAGGGTTTGTCATAATAAGACTTGGGTAGTGCTTCATTCGGGGTGTTCAGGAATTCGGGGTCAACAGTCATCTAGTGGTCATTTGGGGTCTTTTTATGAAAACATTAAAAATGCTTCTCCTACAGATTTATTAGTAGAGCCTACAGTATTGAGGGTTTATCCCATTTTAATTTGGGTAGTGTTTCTTTTGGGGTGTTCAGGAATTTGAGGTCAACGGCCATCTTAGTGGTCATTTTGGGGTCATTTTACGAAACACTCAAAATGCTTCTTCTACAGATTTATCAGTACGGTGTGGGGTTGGTCATAATTAGACTTGGGTAGTACTTCCTTTAGCGTGTTCAGGGACTTTGAATCAAAGATCATCTAGGGTTCATTTGAGGCACTAAAAACCTACAATTAGGATTGGCAGTGGTCAGTGGATGATGGGTCATCATGTATGGTCAGGGATTTAGGGTCATAGATCGTTCCTGGTCAGTATATGAAATTACATGCGTATGATGGATTTTGATGGAATTTGAACACAATAATGCTTGGATGAAAGGTCATTATTCTGCATGTTGCTATTAAGTACCATGTTTTTTTGTATGGTATGAGCTCTGCACCATTGGCGCTCTAGTTCGAACTTGGTTTAGTGGCATTGGCAGTGCACGGTGGTGGATGGTGAGTAGGTGATCCTTATTTATTTCTGGTGCCAACCAATAATATTCATGAGTGGGCGGGGCTAAAAACGTTTCCTCAAAATGTCGATAACTCGGCACCGTATGTCCGATTCTGTTCAAACTTGTTTTGGTGGCATTGGTAGGAGGTGGAGGTCAGCACATTAATATTCATGAGGGGCGGGGCCAAATGTACTTCCTCTGACAATTGCTTGTCACCATGTGATCTCGGCAGTGGCATGGCAGCTTGATGTCATACTTAGCACATTGATTGCCCGTGGTCAGTAGATGATCCCTATTAAGTTGAGTGTCAATCTCATTATTATTCATGAGTGGGCGGGGCTGAGGAGCAATTTCTTCAAATGTCAATATCTCTGCAACCGTATGTCCGAGTTCAAAGCGCAAGTGTATTGACCTTTTATAACTTTCATAACGCAGTTATCCTAGCCTACTGTGCTATTGAAGCCGGCATAATTTTTTAGCTCAAAAGTGATCAGCTCATCCTACCAATAATGCCAGACTTCGCGTCTGAATGTGTTGTAGAATTTGGTGAAATACATTTAGTTTTTCTAAGAGTTGTAAAGGTTGTTTTTAGACCTTATGGAATAAAATTCGGTGAGTTAAGAAGTAAAATCCCGTAGTTTTCGAGGGCTGTTTTGAGGCACAGCTCTCGGAAAAGACTCGGGCGTGGCCTAACCTCGTAGCCTAATGTATAGTGTTGTTGTAGTCAGTATTAGGGCGGAACTGTCAGATTCAGTCTTAGCTTAGTTTTTGTCAGTTTGGAATGTAATTTAGTTTGGGATTTTAACTTTTAGTGTGTCCTAACTTTATTGTCACTTTCTGAACGTGTTTTGAGCGTCTGTTCGAGATGTTTCAGCACGTAATTATTAGACAACACCGAGTAGTCTAGGGCCGACTTAGACATAGTGACTTCGTTTAGGACGTGTCGTCGGGTGCCGATTTGGCTACCTGGAACGAGTTGTCCAGGGCGACTTGGCAACCCGGGATGATTTTTTGTGTTACTTGTCAGACTTATGGGAATCTGGTATCCGATAGCAAAGCTTAAACTGAGATATTAAATGAGCAGTTTTGCTCTGTTCCTACCAAAGAACATTCTGAGGTCCCTTCGTAGACAACAATAATTTCTTCCTATGATAAATATTACTGTTACTGAGGGAGTACTGAGATTGTTGAAAAATCTTGACCCCAACAAAGCTTCCGGACCAGATGAGATCCCTGCGAGGATTCTGAAACTGGCCGCTGACAAACTTGCTCCAGTCCTCACCCTTATCTTCCAGAAGTCTTTAGACACTGGTGGGATTCCCGTATCATGGCTGCAGGCAAATATCACCCCCATTTTCAAAAAGGGTGACAGAACCACAGCGTCAAATTACCGTCCTGTTTTGCTCACTTCTATTTGTAGTAAGCTACTTGAGCATATTATTCATTCTCAAATTATGAGTCACCTTAATAAACACACGGTGCTTACTGATAGACAACATGGTTTTCGCCGTGGGCACTCTTGTGAGTCTCAACTTATCCTCATTATACAATATTTGGCCAACTCTTTAGACAAGAAGTCCCAGATTGATATGGCCATCATGGACTTCTCAAAAGTCTTCGACGTGGCACAATAGACTCACCTCCAAACTTTACACGTACGGCATTCATAATTCTACTCTGACCTGGATTATTAATTTTCCTAAACACCGTTCCCAGAGAATTGTGGTTAGTGGTGAAAAGTCAGGGTGGTCAAATGTCATCCCATGTGTCCCCCAGGTTACATTTTTGGGTCCCCTACTTTCCTTACTTTAAATCAACGATCTTCCTAACAACATCAGCTCATCTGTTCGCTTATTTGCGGATGACTGCATTTTGTTTCGTGAGATTAGGAGTGCTGATGACTCCAATTAGCTCCAGGAGGACTTGAATGCACTCGACGACTGGGCAAATTTGTGGCTGATGAAATTTAACACAAAAAGTGTTTCATTATGAGATTGACTCATGCTAGATCCTTCAAGCTCTACTATGACACACTAGGAGGGGACACATTATTGAAAGTCGCCACTATCCCTATTTAGGAATGACCATTTCCAACAACTTGAATTGGAACAGACATATAAAAGAGATTTGTGGTAAAGCTAATAGATCCCCTGGGATTCATTAAGAGAAATGTATATTCTTGCAACCAATCAACGAGGCTTTAGGCCTACATATCCCTTGTCAGACCTCCTCCTTGAATATTCTTCAGCCGTCTGGAACCCTTATATTAAAAAGAATGTTGACCAATTTGAATCTATTCAAAAAATAACAGCGCGATTTATTTTGAGTGACTATGAGTCTGAAACACCCGGCTGCGTTACGCAGATGGTCAACAGTCTTGGCCTAGATCCCCTAGACACCAGAAGAAAAACCAGGCGTCTTAGTGTTTTAAAACAAACCCTCCTCGGTCAATTGTCCCTGCCCATCAGAAATCTCCTGCAGCCTATCCTGCGTCAATCAAGCCACAACCATCCTAATTCATATTCCATCATTTCTGCAAGTAAAGACCGTTATAAACACTCATTTGTACCGAGAACAATACGTGACTGGAGTTCACTCCCACACAGCATTGTTACCATCCAAAACCTTGACAGCTTCAAGGAAGCAGTTAGCAACCACCTAAAGTTGACATCAAGACGGGACTAGCAAGACTTTTTTGTTTGGCTGATAGCCCTATCCTGACCGTTTGGCTCCTTCAAGGAGCGTTGGCAAGTATTATTTCTGATGTCTGATGTCTTAGTTGCCAGATTCTGGACTTTACTCCGGGACTATTAGAACCTTCCGGTAGCAGGCTTCCGTGGATCTGTGCCATCAGTGTAGAAGACATCAGCCCTTTACCAACTGGGACCTTCATCCTCGTTGACCCAGATGCTGGACCTGTTCTCCGGACAACCGGTGCTTAGTTTACACCCAGTGGACCAAAGACCGATGGGAGTCCTTCCGAGAGTGAATCGCCAAGAAGCTCCGGGAGAAGACACTTCGGGATCAAAAGGCGAAGCTCACAGCCAAGGCTGAGAAGATTAATGCAGCTCTGTGTAAGACCTCGGGCTCTGGGAGCCTCCCGAGGGAGAATGTAGAAAAGACAGGGCAAATATCGGCTGTCGGAAGGGTCTAGTCGAGTTGTGCCCGGGTCAGTAAAGAGAGGAGAGAAAGGGATAACGTTGGCTGCCGGCAGGTCTAGTCGAGTTGTTCCAGGCTCGGAGAGACAGAGAGAGAGGACGACGAGAGCCGTGGCTTCAAAGCCAGCTCCTGCTGGTCCGGGGAAAGGAAAAGAAAAGGCCGAGTCAAGGGGAAAGGAAAGGCGAACTGGCCGGGCACCGCCGGGTCCCCGGGAGAAAAAAAACGTGACAGCAAAATCATCCGGTCGGAACACAGGGCCGCCGACGGCAGTTGAGAACCAGACTACCGGGAGTAGTGAACAACCGGCTTTACTGATGGGTCAGACCGGGAGTCTGGAATTGAGAACCGAGCCACAAAAGCTGTTAGCCGATTCCCAGTGAGAGTGAAGAACCGGACACTGAGATTCAGGAGTTAACAACCGAGATTCTAGTGCAGGGTACGGTACCGAATCACAACAGGACGGCGCTATTGACGAGATAGACCGATCGAGCCACGAACAATCGCGGGAGATGTTAGAAACTATGGAGAAGACTGGGGGCGGACGAGTCTGAATAGCTCAACCCCACCAGACAGAGAGTTGAGGGTGTCTCGGAGACCGATGCTGGGCTTCCACCGGGAGAGCTCCGAGATGATGTGATCGGGGTAGACTACCAGGTCAAAGGGGATCACGATGTGTGGGAGGAACCAATGTATTACGAAGAGGAGGTTCAAGATGTCACACCGGCCCAGCCGACTCAAACTCAGACGAAGAGGAGGGAGCGCAAGAAAAATTGAAGGCGCTATTCATCTTCTTCGTCGGAGTCTACCTCATCAGAGAGTGAACCTCATGGAGAGAAAGGAATTCATCAACCAGGTCCTTTATGAAGGAGATCCGGGAGATGATACAAACACAAATTAAGACGAACTTTGCGGACTGTCTCGACCGGCCCGCCTGTGGAACCGACCCCCTGAGCGGCCAGGGGGAATCGGGGGTCTCGGGAGTACGTCAATCGGAGTACACAACGGGTGCTCAAGAGGAGGACCAGGATGAGTCGGAGGACGAGGAGCCACTCTTCGGCACCAACATTACGAAGGTACTGGGTTTGAACCGCAAAATCCACCAACCAAGACGTGGGCAGTATCTCTTTCGAAGCCCCGAGGCTTTCGAAGCCCCGAGGCCGACGCCCAAGACCCTACCGGTGGATGTCGAGTGTGTCGACAGATTCCAGAACTTGGCTTCGAAAAAGAAATTGACTTCTGCCCAGGGACGAATTCGAAGGATTCGGGTAGAGGAGGAAGATTGGCGGGAGATCTTTATGGTGCCTGCCATCTTGGAAACCGACAGGGAGAAGCTTAAACAATCCGAAATCCTGAACGACAGTCAAAACTTTTAAAATGCGCCTGAATGAAACTCTTACTGACGTGGATAGTGCGTCTAGAGAACGGTTACGTTACGCCTCAGCTCTGATGCTTTTCGATGTTACCCGATGAGAACCGAACCGGTGAGAAAGGACGAAAACATTTTCCTCCTTCCCAAGAAGTCCGTTCACTCCGGCTTCAAAGAGTAACTTGTCCCGGTGGATTGTCAATCTCATCAGACCTCGCACACAGGAGGGCGAATCCGTGTGGGCTCACGGTCTCCGGGGGGGGGGGGACGATACTTCTAAAGCGTGGTTCGGCCACGTCAACCTTGAGGACATAATGAAGGTTGCTGCGTGAAAGACGCCATCCGGACCCACTTCCATCGTAGCCCCTGAGTCACATCTGCGTTATAAAGGTTTGAAAAGGTCAGTACACTTACGCTTTGAACTCCCCAGAACCCTCTCTCTGTTATGAAAGTTTATAAGCAGTGTACTTACCTTTTATAACTGCCCTCCCGCCGACCCCATTCCGGAACTCTATGGGTGAATCTAGGACTTCTTCTCACTTCTTCCTTGCTTCTTCTCATCCATTTAACTCCTCATCTCCATCACAATACCCACTTTCCACGCTACCATTCTCGCAAGGATGAGCTGACCACCTCTGAGCTGAAAGATTATGCCAGATTTAATAGCACAGTAGGCTAGGATAACTGCGATATAAAAGTATAGAAGTTGAATACACTGTTTATGAACTTCTACAACAGAGGGAGGGGGCGGTTTTGGGAATTTCATGCAATCGTATCGTGTCAGTTAGTGACTTATTGTATCTCATTAATATTCATGGGAGGCAGGGCCAAATGTAATTTCGCTGCAAATTGCTTGTAAATCACTTGATCTCGGCAGTGGCATGGCAGCTTGAGCCTTGATGTCATACTTAGCACATAGATTGCCCATGGTGAGTAGAACCATTAATTTGTGACAATCTTAATAATATTCATGAGTGGGCGGGGCTTGGAACCAATTTCTTAAAATGTCGATATCTCGACAACCGTATGTCCGATTTTGTTCAAACTTGTTTTGGTGACAGGAGGTGAGGGTACATGTGTAGGTCAATACGTTATTGAATCTCATTAATATTCATGAGGGGCGGGGCTAAATTTAATTTCGCTGAAAAGTACTCATAACCACATTTTCTCAACATTGGCATGGTGAATAGATGTCATACTTGGCACATGGATTGCCCATGATGAGCAGATGATCCCTATTGATTTTGGTGACAATCTCACCAACATAGAAGTTGGCAGGGCTTAGACGGAATTTCTTTATATGTCAATATATTGGCAACTGAATATCCGATTTCGTTCAAATCTAGTTTGGAGGGATTGGTAGGTGTGGTACATGAGTAGGTTAGTGCATCTCATAAACATTCATGAGGGACAGGCAAAATGCAATTTCGCTGAAAATCGCTCGTAACCATGTGATCTTGGCAGTGGCATAGTGGATTGATGTCACACTTGGCACATTGATTACCCATGGTGAGTAGTTTATCCCCATTGATTATGGTACCAATCTCATTTATAATAATGAGTGGGCGCGGCTTAGAAGCAATTCATTAAACTGTGATTTGCCATCCGTATGTCAGATTTTGTTCAAACGTGTATTATGGGCACTTGGGGGATGAGATATATTTTTAGCATAGAAGTCAACAGGTGTTAAATTAAACACTGAAACCTGCACTGATACCGAGTTAGCAATGCAGTGTTGTCTGCTGGGTTAGCTAGATGTGGCAGCATGAAACAAGTAATAAATTAATGGCAATACCAGACCGAAACTGTGTACTTCAAAGAGGCAAATAATCACCAAACCTCTTGTTTTCTGGCTTCAACCCTTTGTTTTATTATTCTACTAAACTAAACTAAACAGTGTTGGTGAATATGCGTAAGAGATCCCCTGGATCTATTTATACCAGGGGAGTGGGCAGTGTCTTTTCTTCTACACGTTTTACTTTTTTGCTTGGCCAATCATCTATGTAGCTAAGAAAAATGAATACCAGGATATCTACAAGAATATCCACAAGATATATTATTGTAGAATACGATCGCTCGCCACCGATTACGTTGTTGAAAAGGGGGGGGGGGCAATGTCGGATCGTGTAGAAACGGTACCATCGGGTTTCATGGAGGTCAACAGAAATCAAGTGGGTAAAACTTTGTAACCACCTGTACTTGATAGGGCATACTTCAATTGAGCTCACACTTGGTATGTGTGTTCATCATAGTTAGTACATGATTCCTGTTGGTCCCAAAGAGAGACGTTGTGATTGTCATAAATGAATAAAATAATAAATAAATACGGCATTTATATAGCGCTAAAATCACTAAAAGAAGTATCAAAGCGCTTCACAAAAATGTCATGGGAGACTTAAATGCAAAAATAGGCGAAAGGTATTCAGTTTGACGAGGAAACTAACGTCATAGGTCAGCACGGATTAGGAACCAGGAATGAAATGAGAGAAAGGTTCCTGGATTTTTGTATTTGCAATAACCGGACTGTTGCTAACACTTAGTTTCAACAACACCCGAGACGGCTCTATACTTAGCAAGGCCCGGGCAACAGAGTGCCTAACCAAAATGACTTGGTCCTCGTCAAGATACGTTGAAAGTCTGCTATCAAGGCTGCTGAAAAAATGCCCGGTGTAGACATTGGAAGTGAACACCGTCTTCCCATAGCAGATGTACGTGTAAAGCTAATGGAAATTGAAAACAACCATACGTTGCAAAGGTTTGACCTCATGAATATTAGCGACAACTACAAGGTGGAGACTAGTAACAGTTTTGAGGTGTTGATGGTCAATGGAGAGGAAATGGCGCCAGAAGAACTTTGGGTGAACATCAATGACACCATAATGAACTCAGCTGAAAAGCACATCAATTTAAAACACAGAAGAAAGGGTTTCACCTTGGCTTTTCCGAGAAGTAGTAGATCTTGCAGATAACCGACGTAAGCTGACAGAGGCAAGATTGCAACACAGTAATATGTACCGTGAGCTCTCCGATGAGATTAGCAAGGTAGCGAGGAGGGATTAGAATAGTCATCTCACACATTTACGTGAAGAACTGGAAGAACACAGTTCCAATAACAACAGCAGAGACCTCTTCAAAGCTGTAAAAGATCTTAACAGTAAACCAAAGGCTAGGATGGCAGTCATCACGGATAGAGAAGTGAAAGTACTAACCGAAGGTGAAGAAAACAAAGAGAGATGGAAGGAATATTGCGGAGGACCCTTTGCTTCAAATGAGTGTAATTCCAGCATACCAATGGACTTTTTA
Source organism: Psolus chitonoides (assembly GCA_027564615.1). Lineage (NCBI taxonomy): Eukaryota > Metazoa > Echinodermata > Holothuroidea > Dendrochirotida > Psolidae > Psolus > Psolus chitonoides. The sequence goes on from JAODUJ010609355.1 coordinate 13,597, forward strand.
AATCAAGAGGACCGGGCATCTTACTCCCTGCAATCAAGAAAGTCATACATCAGCTGAAGAGCAACAAGGCCCCCGGTGTTGATGAGATTCCCGGTGAGCTATTCAAGTACACTGATGAAAATGGAGTAAAGATTATGCTGAAATTCTTCAACAGGATCTGGCATACTAAAGCAAGGAAATATTGAAGGTTCAAGAAGGCGTGGACGTCCCAGAACCAGATGGATAGACAGGTGGAACTGGTGTAAATTGTTAGGCTACATGTATTAGTTACTGCAGGCCTAGGTTTATAACGGCCGAGTTAATAATCACTCCGTGGATATTATAATCACTGACTCCTAGGCCTAAAGTGCCTATTTATATAGTTTGAATCTTACGCCCATCTTCGTAATCTTGCATCAGATTCTTCATTTCTAATTCTGGTGGAATGACATCATAATGGCTGATGAAATTCAGT
>JAODUJ010610465.1:0-20643 GCA_027564615.1 Psolus chitonoides
CGGGGGGACACGTCTCCCTCCAAATTTTCTAGTGGGGAGTCTCCCCCCCAATCTTAGGGGGAGAAAAAACGGGCGATTCAAACCAAATTAAAATTAACATTAAACACGTAATTTACTTACAAAGATGACAAATTTAGCACCAGATCGCATGTAAGGACACCAAATATTCAAAAAATTTGCAAAGGGGAGGGGGGCACTCTTAGACCCCTCCCCAGGACGGCGATCACAAAAAATGGCATTTTCGCATTTATCAAATTTGGGTTTGCTCGCCCCCCCCCCCCCCCCTAAATGTTGACGCTTCCGCCGCCACTGGGCGCTAGCTCCCACAGGTTTGGAGGTCGATGAGTTGCGAAAAATGTCAAATGCAGGAGGATGGTGCAGCGATGCAGTCACAGTGGCAGGGCCGGTCTCTTTACCAAGAATGAGAAACGTGCCACAGCGCCTGGATGACGGATCTTCATCTTCCCAGCATACACTGTACTCACCCGAAGACTTCTTCAGGAAAGTCTACTATGAAGCCATCGATCTGATCGGTGCAGAAATAAACAGAAGATTTTACCAATCCTCCCTGGAAATTCCAATGGCGTTAGAACTCCTCACTTTGGAAGCGGCAAACTGGGACGGTGTTGGCCAATTATCTATAAGTGAAAAGGTTCTTGATTTTTACACAAAGGACATAGACAAGCCAAAGTCGACTCGGCAACTAAACATGCTGTCAGAGCTTGTAGGACAAGCCAAACAACAACCTAAATAAAAGAGATAACAGTGATCACAAACATTGACGTTATCACTGACATCACCATCATGTGGTATGTTTTCAGAAATCTCGAAAATGCTCCAAATACTCCTCACTATCCCGGTAACAACTGCAAGTCTGCGACAGCTGAACGGTCATTTTCGGCCCTCAGAAGATGAAAAACATACCTGCGGTCCACAATGACCCAAACAAGACCGAACAATGTGACGCTCCTCCATTGCCACAAACATTTGGGGGATGAACTGATCGATGTTAAAGAAATCGCAAAGGAGTTTGCAACAAAAAATAATAGGGAACGGAAGTATTTTTGAAGCTTCGACTAGTGAATCAATCGTCACGAAAACACAATTTCGCAAGTTGCAAGGACTTCAGTATGTTATTCTTCATGGTTAGTGTTGTTGATTTACTTATTAATGTGACTTAATTAATGTATACTATACGCCAAAACATTTAAACGAGTGAAAAATTGTGTGTGTGGGGGGGGGGGTATTTTTTGTCCCCTCTTTAAATATGCGGCAGGCGAACCTACAAAATAGAATTTTTTGAAATAATTTTATGTCAGAACTTACACAATATATAGCATCAAATTGCATCTAAGAACTCTCAAATATTCAAAAGAATAAGGTCCCCTCTCCTTAGACCCCCCTCCAGGACTGCGGTCAAAAACGTTCATCCCCCACAGGTTAAAACATCTTCCTACGCCTATAGGGCGGATCCCCTGTCCCCCCCCCCCATGATATGTGCCCATGTATGTATGTATGCATGTGTGCGTCTGTGACAACACTGGAAACCCTTTAAACTGCATTATCGCAGCCATACTAATGGATTGATCTCATACTTGGTATGTGTATTCTCTAAACTGAGTAAATTATTCCTATTGATTTTGAAGGCGGTTAAAGGTCATATGAGGTCAACAGGGGTCAAACACTGAAAACATTGTACCCACTTTATCTCATCTGTCGTACAGTGAATTGACCTCATACTCTGTATGTGTATTGCCAATATTTAGTAAATGATCTCTGGTCATTTTGAAGGCAGTCAGAGGGCATATGAGATCAAGAAAGGGGTCAAACACCGAAACCTTTTAACCACATTAACCACGGTTGTACTACACTGGAATAATTTCATACCTGGCATGTGTATTGCCAATATTGAGTAGATGATTCCTATTTATTTTCAAGAAGGTCAAAGGTCATATGAGGTCAATAGGGGTAACCCTATTGTTTTGCCAAGTGCAAACGTACAAAGTGAACGAAAAATCTACAACGGCTTAACAATGCAGAAGTCGCCCTGAAAGAGAACATAAAAATCAAATAAAATATTTACAAATATGTATGGAAGAAAATAGATTGATGGTATGTCACACAATGATAGTATTTACAATGATAGGTTGTAATGTGCCTTTTGGAATAAATATATTGCATACCAAATTTGCTATTATGTCTTCGATTAAATGTTTTTTGAATATTTCGCTAGATATTTCATTTTTGATATTTTCTGTGATTGAATTCCGAGATTTCATTGCACGGTTTCTGAGACTGAGCCTTCCATTATTGGAGTGTCCTGTTTTGTGGTGATGTACTGGTTACAAAATTATGAAATGCGTTTGGCAATAAACCATTCCATGACTTCTATCTAAAGGTGGCAAGATTTACAGGAATTATATCACTGACTGTTCATAAATTAAGATTCTTGAAAAGAGGGATGGTGTGGTCACGAGGTGCAGCATGTGAAAAATGACGTATGGCCTTTTCTTTTGTAGTATAATGAGCGGATAAACTAAATTAATGTCATGCATACCATACTAAATAGTTTAACAATAAGAAATATATGGACTCACTAAATGTTGATAGAGAAAACCTTGCAAAACCTTAAAACCGTGTAACTACATTATCTCAGCCGTCCTGCAGTGGATTGATCTCATACTTGGCATGTGTATTCTCAAAATAATAATCTGTATTGATTTTGAAGGAGGTCATAGGTCAACAGGGCTGAAACACTGAACACCCTGTAACCACAACATATCATCTATGCTAGAGTGGATTGACCTCATACTTGGTTTATGTTTTATCAATATTATCTAGAGATTCTAGACGATCCATGTTGATTTCGTAGGAGGTCAAAGGTCATATGAGTTCACAGAGGTCCAATCCTAAAAACCTTGTTACCACATTTTTCAGCTGTACTGCAGTGGATTGATACTATACTTGGTGTGTGTATTACCATTGTTAGGTACAAGATCCTGTTTATTTTTGAAATTATGTCAAAGGTTATATCGGGTCAACAGGGGCCAAATACTGTCGAACCTTGTAGGCCTATAACCACATTATATCACCTGTACTACAGTAAATCCCATGTAGTATGTGTATTGGCAATATTGAGTAGATGGTTCATATTGAATTTATGAGGTCAAAGCTAAATGAATAATACATTTTTCAAAATTATCAGAGAATGACGAAGCCCGGCACGGAAAATTAAGGAGAGAGCTGATTAGCTTGCTATATGTTGAAATGTCGTGGAGGTTTCTGTATGACTTGTTCTGCCCCCAGACATACCCTCGAAGCAAAGAGACCGGCATATCAACCCTGATAACTCAAAGAAGTCGTCGTCATCGATGGAAGAGCGGTGTTACTGCCCCGGCCACCCCTACGACCAACATTTTCCTTACCCCGAACTTGTAACGCTAAGCACCAAGCAATGCGGCAGGGGTATACCCATGTTTAGGTGACAGTCTCTGGCTAACTGACCCGGCTTGGAAATCGAACCCAGGCCTCCTGGCTTGCGGGCGGGTGCTCTAGCCAGTAGGTTGCACGCAGTCGGAAATAATAATAAATGACAAGTTTATTCGAGTTGTACAGTAGCCTAGCACTGCAAAACCCGCAACCACTCTCAGCAGCACCACCGTGGATAGATATTTATAAATGAAGAAAAGAGAAGAAATCAAGTCTGTGGCTTTCTGGTTTATTTTGCAAATCTTTTGGCCACTGAAGAACAGTTCGATTTCTGAGCTTTACGATAATTATAGGTGCTATTTTTTATATCTAGGCTAGTATTCAGCGGTCACGGGAACCCGCACGCCGATCGTAGCCACAATTATTTCAACTGCGTGTGTGGGAAGATGATTTAGCTCGGAAGTAAGGCCAGGAATTACTCAAATTTATTGTCGGCTGCATTTTTTTTTTTGGGAGGTCCACAATGACGGACGCTGGAAGATTTCAGCATTTTCTCGCTATTCCATTGTATTTGGTGCACCCCGGGGACTGTATTGCACAACCAAAACCAGCTATGTTTTTTTTTCTCGTTATATTGTTCACATTTTTTGGTAATTCGAAAATGAGGTGCGTCCGCACCCGAAGCACCGACCCTAGATACACCGATGTATGTAAAACATTTTGAATGGGCGATGATTCTCCACTGAATTTTCGCATATCATCATCAGCATATTGTTCCGACCTCAATGTATTTTTACAATTATTGGTTACACTATTATAAGAGATTCAAACATAAGTTTCTGCCGATGGTTATCATCGCGTACATCATATATAAAGCTGAAAAGGTTAAGTGATAACAAAATTGCAATTTGAGAGAAAGAATGCATTTCGTCTTGATAATCGCACAATATTCGTAACAGTATATGGTATAAAGAGAGGTGTCTTTGGGACCAATAGTTGGTATGGTAACCACTAATAATAGATCCAATACGGAGAAAACGTTCATACTGTTGATTTTATCCAAGTTACCTCGGTTACGCCCCCCCCCCCCTCCATCTCGCGCACACAACATAACATATTTCAACAATTATACCGTACTACATTCTCTAATCAAATGAAAGAAGGAGCTTAGTGAGCTGCTGCCAAACTGTCATCACAAAAATTCGAACAACGCTATGTTATATAGTGGAATCATGACCCAGGCCTCTGATATTTGATTTGAAATACAATATCATTCTGTGGAGAACATGGGTGCCTCATAACCTAATTAATGTGCATTCTTTCTGACACCCTGTAATTTTCTAACAGTGTAACATTGATAACTTCTACATACAACAATACTAAAAAACAATAGATTGGCAGACGTATTGAATAACAAATAACGGACATGCCACACTAATCTGATAAGCTGAAATGCTTACAAAATAACTCACTGAGCTCTGTCACCTGGTGGACCTCTATATCACTTACATTTAACGGTTACTATGATTACTTTTTTTTATCAACAGACCCTTCTGAACAAGCCACGTTCATCTAAGTTGACAAAAACTGATTGTCCCGAGGTAGGTTGTTCACCATGATTTTGGATTCTCAAAATCTGAGGGGGAGGGGTCCCACATTTAGCTGAAAATACGGTGAATGGTGGGTGTCATCACAATTCTTAAATGGTCACGGTGACAGTACAGCAGACCAGCCACAGATAGCTAGCATGCTAGATACGTATCTTGGTGGTGGTCTATTCCATTGCAAAATGTTGATGCAGATCAACAGGAGTGACGTTTGGATTTACTGGTGGATTCAGACTATAGTTTTGCAAGACGAAAATGTAATTTACGAGGTTCTGATACTAGTTGTATTTGGTTGAAACTTTATCCAACCATTGGCTTGAAGGAATGTGGTGAGGACTAATGACGTTGGTCTCATTTTCATATTTCGATAGTGGACGTGGTCTCCTCTCACCAATAGATGATATTTCACTTTGGTGTAGTGAACATATCAGTAGGTGTAAAACATCAGTAAGTAAATTTAGACTCAGTGGATAGGGAATATTCATGGAGTGGTGGCTACATCAAAATCCTAATATAGCTACTTCCACCTTCCATGGAAATGGCCAGACTAAGCATGAATCCAAGTTTGTGAAATGCACATATTCACAAGTTTGAAACGTGTTGAATTTTCATCACAGATTTCTTTTGGTAGTTAGAATCATTTGTTTGACCCAGGGTTCGCAGGTTTTCGACACTAGTGGTTTAAACCATGGTTTCATCCGCAGTTTTTTCCGGCTGTCAAAAATACCTTTCGAAGCGTCGAAAACCGCTAAGCGCCGAAACGGCATTTTGTTGTGTTGCTACAAATATATTTTCGTATTGGAATTACATTTGTACACTTCTTGCAATTGCATTTGCCTATTGAAATGGGTATTTCCCATTTTTAAAGCTATTTACGAAACACACAATAATATGTGTCCTAATTTAAAGGTCACTATTAAACAGTGTGTACTGTAGGCATTCATCATATTTCATTCAGCCATTATAAAGGGGGGGGCTAGGGGGTAACGGAGTAAGGTTCCAGCAATATAGTTTTAGAAACCTGTTGCAAACAAATTCAATACACTTTTTTATGTTGAAAATATCAATAACTGTCAAAACAGTGATCATTGGAAACTATGACGATTAAGAAACTACTTACTGTCACTGTACCAGATACAGTCATATTTACATACATGTCCAGCATTGTGGAACAGTGATCCTCTAGCAATGTGTTCACATTTTGAAAATTTGGCAAGGTGAACCACCAGCTTTCCCATATCAAATGACCATTGGATTCCTTTTTACCCAAATACAGGCATTATCAACGTACAAGTACAATAATATGACATAGTGACCTAGTAATGAATACCAGTTCCATCGTTTTCAATATTTTTCACACCTTTTCGACGGCTTTAACACTTTTCAACGTACAAAAGGGGTTTTTGACAGGTTTTTGACCCGTTTTTACACTGTCATGTAAAAAAATGGTTTCCGACCGTCGAAAAACGAACCCTGGTTTGACCTCTACATTTTTTACTAAATCATACTAAGTTGATTTCCAATTTTACTGACCCCATATGACCCGTTGAATCCTTATCTAAAAGTCAAACCCACTGCGTCTTGTGCTCAGTGAGGTGACTGACAAACATACCGGTACCAAATATAACTATTTTAGTTTGTTTGAACCAATTAACATGCTGAATAAAAAAAAATGTCTAGGGGAAATATATTTACAGGCTGTAAAAACTGCATATCTGAGTAGGAAAATCAAAGGAAAACAAAATCTAGTCTCAACTGTATATACATAATGTAATGATCAACAGAATGCCAATACAGTCCATGTCCCAAACATTACAGGAATTGCTATACAAAATATATAGTTCTATTACCGTACTGTCCGTAATAAACGCCCCTACCCTAATAAACTCCCCCACACTTTTTCTAAATAATACCGTGGATGGGGCTTCAGTGCACGAAATCTCTGTAAATACCAAATCAGTGCAAACAATAGTCATCTGATTAGTGTTTTGCACTGTTTTATGATCACATCGCTGTACAAACAGGATCCCCTAACAATAATAATAGTAACTGTGATTCAATTAAGCTAGGTTAGTACAAGTTGCCTCTAATAAACGCCCCCTTTTGGAAAAGTGCACGCCCCCGGGCGTTCATTACGAACAATACGGAGGTATGCTCTTTATAGTGTTATTATAGAGAGCATACCCCCGTATGTTAATTTTTGTTTAAAAACATCATTTTCGAGACAAATCACACTGTTTCATCACGAATACTGGTTTCTGCACATAAAACAATCTGTTACAGACGAATAATTATATACATAAAATGGTTTGACAAAGCATAGCCTGAAACACGCAATCCATGCACACTCAATCAACGTTTGACTTCTTTGAGAGCATTTCACCTGGTTCTAACTTTTAGTCACAACTTATTGTTTGAATATATTATTAAGAGGTATTCTCTGAATGTATTCATCCATTCAACGTTTCAACTGCACTTCATACGTTATGTCGGACACTGAATAGCTACCAAGATTCCCAAAAGGTCATTTTTCAGTACCGATCTGGCAATGGCTCATGCGAATGATTTCACAACAGCTACTACAACACACAGTTGTTGTACTTATTGTGGCATGTGTTATGAAACAGTGATTCTCTTTATACCAGTGCGAGATATACACTGAATGAGTTGTTCCTCATTATGCTCTTTCACTGTTCTACTGTGTTTGCATCGAAAATAACACATATTTGTTATGAAAACGTTTGTCACCCTTTCGGATGGAAACCACGAGTCTCACTTCAGTCACTTATCAACAATAATTTTCCTTATTGATTGTGTTTTAAATGACGATTGTTGAAGATATCCAATATCCGATATTTAAATTGTGGTAATTTCTTGAAAATCGTTAAAAATACAATATATGACATTTGCTCTCATCTGTGGTAATCAATCTACTCATAAGTCATTATACATAACATATGACAATATAATAAGTATGAAACCCCTTTTCCCTTCCAGAGGAGGAAATGGATCTGGCCCTTCCAGAAACAACAGAGGAAGGAGGCAAAAGATACATCCGATAGGGACTTAGAAGATCTCGAAGAAGAGATTGATGATCAAACTGAGTCGATCAAAGTTTTAAAAAAACATATCGGATATCTTCTACATAAAAATGCCCAATTAACTATAGAACATACCTCTTGCCTTCACACCAAATTACACCGGCATCTGTCCCAGCGGACATTAAACATAGCAGAGGCTGCCGTTAAAAGAGACCTTTTCGGTAAGCCAAGCCCATGGCTCACCAGACTGGATGTTCCGGTGAAGACAAGCCTATCGTATGTGACATTCGATGTCACAAAACCTCTCCCCAGTAACTCTGGCCGTTGTTCAGTTTTCCGAGGAAAACTGTCCAGCGGGGAAAGTGTGGTCCTGAAAAGGCATGAGAATTTTGCACCTGCCACAGCTGAGTACTGTGCAATCAAAAGTCTCAGTGAATTGAATATTCAAGGGGTACCTGATGTCATTTCCCTTTTGTACATATTCAATGAGGTTTTTCTAATCATGAGAGATGTTCATATTTCAGGGAAAATATGTACACTTGAGGATTTGCAACCTAATGTTACGAATCCCAAATCTTTATTACATATTATACACGGTTGTTCTAAAATACTACTACAAATTCATTCTTCGGCTTGTATTCACAACAATATAACATCTGACAACATTGCTCTATATATGCCAGATGAAGGTAACATACAATGTTTTTTCTTTGGTTTTGCCTTGGCGTGCCATGCATCTAATGCAACATGCCTTAACTTAGTGCAGTTGCAATCAGGTTATTTTAATCATATGCCACATTCAGTTGCTTGTGGTGCTCTGCCTGTTTCATTTGCAAGTGATGTGTTTTGTTTTGGCCAGATCATTTTAAGATTGATCCACAAATTTCAAGAAATATATATTGATGATCACTTTCTCAGAAAGATTAAGCTTTTCGGTCTAAGCATTGTGAGATATGATTTTTCCCTTACCCCAACTGGGTTGCAGTTGTCAAAGTTAATAGAAGAATTCTTATCACTGCGTGAAACTTATGATGATAACGAGGCTGTTATGAACCCTGCGGCTTCTAAGCATTAGGCAGCCCGTCAGTACTATACGCATCCATGCCAGAACCAGGGTTCCAAATATCACGCATAACCATATGCCTACAATGATATACGCTGAGATTGTAAGTTACAATCAACAAAATATCTTAACAATGATATTTGTGGGTAGTAGTAGTACAGTAGTATAATGCTACCCGTGCTTGTGTAAAAATAACTCGTGGATACAGTCGCGTTCTATATCCATATTAATAAATGAACTATCAATTCAGAATTCTCGCAAGTTGAGGTTTAAATTTCGAACGTATAAGGGGGCAGGGGCAATGGCCACTGTTTATTAAAAAAAACATCCATTAGTAGTACTCTAACGATTCCAAACACACAACATGGAATTTGACACAATCCATTTTACCAATGAGGGCCCAGTTTCTACATCATGTAAGTGGCAATATAGAGTAGGGGACAAGGTAACTCTCTGTAAAGCTTGAATCCATTGTTGGTTAGCCCATATAAGGACGCTATGAATCACCAACGGCGGTTTGATTTGAACAACCGACTGCTTGGCTAAGTGGTTAGAGATTCGACCTCACAGCTGTGAGAGCTAGCGAGTAAAATTTGTGTTTGTGATTTCATTTTAATCAACATCTGAATAGAGTGATATGAGAAATCAGTCTTTCGACCACATAATGTTCAAACTTCATAGTGAGGTGCTTTGTTTCACATATATAGGCCTATATATGCAAATAATAACATTACCAAGACCATGTGTGGACAACATGCCACATGCCACTACAATGTGGTAACACAGAAATCGAAGAAGAATAATTGAAAAATGGTTGACAAGGATTTGGAAGATTACGTACCTGACATACCGGCATTACTGGTGCACATATTACGGGTTTTTTATGGCATTTTCAGTCAGGTTGGTTCTACTATAGTAATGAAATACAATTTTTTTGTTTTTCAGTTACAATTTTCTCCAGTCTCTCCTAGTTCCTGACTATACCGACTTTACATGTGTGGCTGGTTCCCATGTGGGATTCTCGTAATCCTGCCACTTCACCAAGCACTCCTTTACCCCCTTTCTCATTCTTGTTTTAATAATTCTTTCCACTGGGTATGTCTCTGTAGAAAGGCACAAAAACAGTAATTGCATTTCATTTTATTTGCAATGTGCTTGCTAGATACACTTATATAAAAATGTCTGTGTTAATGCGAATGCTTGCATGTGTCTCTATATCACTGCTATTCCACCAACTAGCTAAAGTTGTAAATGAATTACAATAACAGGCTTAGAACCACCACAAAAAAAAAAACAGCAGAAAATAAGACTATTACTAGATAATTGGTTGTGGCTTTAGGGAATAATGACCAGACGCAGCCTTTGTTGCAGAATTAGAACCGGATTGATGTCATAATAGCAGGTTATTTGGCCTTCTGAGAGGCAGCTGATGTGCAGAATATACAAGGTATTTTCTGATTGGATGTTTGTATTGTATGGTATCGATTGTAATCTTTGTTAGGATTAGGGATTAAGTTAGTGCTTAGGGTTAGGGTTATTGTAAGTGTTATCCAATAGGAAAAAACCTTGTAAGATCTGCACATTGGCCCTCTGAGAGGACGTCAGACTGGTCTCAATTCGTAGCCAAAGGCACAAATCATCTGATCACTATTATCATCATTCATAAACCCTTCATTTAATAATAAATATTGACAATCAGTAATTTTCTCGTATTTTTCGGCCTGAAATTCTCCCAAACTGTATACTGTTTTGTTACGATATTATAAAAAGTGCAGGAAATTGTTCGCGTACCGTTTGTCACAGAGCAAACCGGTTGTTGTCAGTTCCCCTCACTAACAATGGAAAAATTCTCAACCAGTGTTCAATCGTGAATTTGAAACTGTTTAAATTTGTTTAGTTCGTAAACAGTTGGAATTTTGGAAGAGGCGGTTGCACTCTATTACACTGGAGCAGCATTTGTGCAGCAGGTCATAACATCTATGGTTTCTGCACCATATCAGTTCTAAATAATGACCCTTGATGACATCGGTTGCACTGACACGCTTTCTATGGAACTTTGTGAGTCTAATTAAAAACGACAATAACAGTTTACAATATAAATTTATTGACTCGATTTTTTCAACTTTACTCATGGTAAGACCACGTGTACACTAATGAATATCACAGCCTACATACATATCCATTTTATCCTCCGAAATTGTGGTTATTCTTAGAGAAAAATTACAGACTATAAAGGTTCGACAGAAGTGGCCCGCTCAGGTGGCAAACATAAATATAAAGCAAACTGACTCTTGACTTTTTGGGGTTCTTCTGGCCCTCCGCCATTTGTCATTTTTCGAACAAATTGGGTCCTTTTGGCCCTGGGTTATTTTGACCCTTGACCTCTCGTGACCTCGGAACTTTTGGAGGGGGCGCTTTCAGAATGGGTTACGGTATAATTAGGTCAGGGATCAGTTGGTAGCATGTCTTTGCACCCGAATAAACTCCTTTAGACAGTTTGACCTCGAATTGACCTCTTAGGGTCACGGGTCAAATCGGGGTCGTATTAAAAAGAGTCCAGGGCCAAAAGAACCCACAAATGTCCAAGGACAAGTGGCAATATGAAGAATTTTAAAGACTTGGCTATAGGCCTATTGTGATCTTGAAAATCACTCTATCATCACCCACGAGTGCCAAATCCACTTCTAAGTGTTCAATAATCCAAACATTTCTTACTTGTTGGGGCTGACGTCATTTGTGACTGCGAGACTCCCGATTTCAGATATTTTGGATTGGAAGATATGCATATTCCACGAAAATAACATAACAAATCGTGCGTTGTAACTTGTGCCAAATTTGCCTTTAAAAACGCGAAAATCATACATGATACACAAACGTTTTTCGCGAATGTGCCGCTCATATAGACAAAGATGAGATAATACCCGTACAATCCAGAATAATTCGCGCCATGTCGCGAAGTACCATTTCCTGTTGTGCTTGTATTGTCACGTGGTGTCACTTATGTCCAATTAATGCGCCATTCATAATAAAAAGATCAAACATAGCGCAAAGTTATATCGCGTGTTGTTTACAACCCAACCTTCGGACATAACCCACTTTTTTGCACGAACGCACGCAGTTATGTTGGTTTGTTCTCCTGCCATGTGAGGGTCACTTTTGCCGAAGGTAGAATACGAAAACCTCTTTGAAAATTTGCGCGCTTCACTTGCGCGTGGCCTGGCGGCGCCGCTAAGTGCAACCGTACAAACGTTCTGCCTTCAAACCCTGCCTACCTAGTTGGAATTTCAGCCCACTGATCCCAAATTAACTCAGAAGGAGGAATTACACGTATGGTTATGACACACTATTAACAATGTACCATGTAACCTGTAGAAGAAGAAGCATTTTAGTGTTTTCATAAAAATGACCCCTAGAGGACCTTTGACCCCAAATATCTGACCACTACTGATGACAGCACATAATTGTGTCCAAGTTTTATCAAAACCCGTCAAAGCATGTAGGCATGGCGTAACTTTAAAAGAATTGTTCACATATAGATGGATAGAGTGATAGAGGCAGCACATTTACAATAGCTCACACCAGCTGGTATGACCTGAAAACATATATATATATATAATATATACAAATATAGAAAAGGTAAATCGTGTTATATAAACGTATATACTTACTAGCATCATCAGTCGGTGCATCTCTGGTTTCTCCAGTCATCCCGTGTAGGAGTGCTTCTGCTTCTGCATTTAGTGCTAAACAAAAAGTTAACATTTTCAGATACGTTTTGGTTGTCATAGAATAATACTGAACCTTAAAATTCGAACTGCAGCTATTACGTTGGAACCAAAACTGTTCTTGGCGCGCTTGTCGATTATTTCATTTCTGGTGTAGTGTGCCTTTTGTGACACTGCTTGGCGGTGCTTCCCAACACAAGTGTGTGAGTTTTGTGACACTGCTTGGCGGTGCTTTTCAACACAAATGTAACTTGAGTTGTGCTCACCAAATACGTAAATGTTGCAGGAAATAGGCTTATTTGAGGAAACTGGTATATATTCATTAATCTTTTGCATTTTTCACTGTCAAGAAATTTTTCTATCGTTCACGTCGTGATGGTGGTAACCTATAAGCCTCTCACACCTGGGGCATGCTGGGTCTTCAAAATGGACAACGATCAAGGTCCGCGGTCGGCCCATGAACGGATGCAGGGTGTGTGTTGGGTGGTGTATACCCGAGCGAAGCGAGGTCTGCTCCAGACCTGGTGTCAAGGGGCCTTTGTAGTGTTCTGGGGCCCGCACAAGCTAGCAGAATCTGTAGATATTCTAACGTGATTGTCATGCTAGTTGGTAGGTATTCAGGTAACAAGTTCTGGTTGTCTCGTCCCTAGTCAACATGCTTCTGTTTTGCACTATAGAGGTCACCATGGCATGTTTGCATGGTTTTTATGTTTAACTTCTATTGACCTCAAATGAACCTGCAACTGTATCAAAACCGTGGTACCTGTCCTCGTTATGTGAATAAGTCATCTGTAGTACCATACTTTTGTCACGTGAAATTTGACCACTTTCGAAATCACTGAAGATTATTTACTCAATCATGAACCACAAATTTATCTATTTAACATTTTATTTCATTCACATTAAGGGGGGGGGTCTACTCGTTATGGGCATATGCATTCTATAAATGAAATAAATTCACTTCGTTGCTACTGACATAACTGAGTTATAACGTTTCCAATGTTTGACACCAGATGACTCCAAATGACCTTTGAAATCTTCCCAAAACATTGGATCATTTCTTCGTTATCCTCATATGTGTCAAGTGTGATAGAAATTGACTTCGAAATTATTTTCATTGTGCCAAAATTGTTATGTGTAGAGATTTTTATGGCACATGTAATGTTATTCTCGAGCAAAACAGAACCTACTTTCATTTCTCTTTCTGGAATAATATTATTTTATTTTGCGTGCTTTGTACTCTATCGGTCCATGGGATATAAAAGCTTTGCTTTCAAAGGAGCTAACTGAGGTATCATTTCAGCTGATGAGAGGGTAGTGAAGCGGGGCTCTTTGGCAAAGAGACTTATTTAATATTATCATCAACTATCTGAAAAATACCGCTTCTTTCAGAACATGTTCCTGAATTTAGAAGTTATGAATATTGCATAGTTCGAAATGCACAAGTTTGGGCAAACAATTTATGTTAATTAGTCTAGGCATATGTTAGATAGTTCCGCGGTTCCACTCAGGGCCGGGTCATACCAAAGCCCTTCAAATGGAACCTGCTGCCACGGTATAGCAGATATTCCCCGATCCACCACCAGCGGTGTTGATCTCGTCTATCCGCTCGATACTGGTATTGATAGGAATAGGGGAATCATGAATGACTTGTTGCCTTGGCAACAACTCGTCCTCCTTAAGACCATTAAATTCAGCCAGTCGCGCTTTCGGCTGATATCTTCCTCACACACAACCCAAATAGCACACGGCCCCAGACAGCAGCGCCAAATGGCCCGCTACCATGGGCGCACAAAAACAGGCCCACCAATGCGGGGGAGACTAGGACGAAACCTCACCCATTTTGGTAGGCCGCGGTCGCTGTCCGAGCACACGTAAAGGACAAAGTATCCGCCGTCGGTACATCTGCACATCTCAACGTGCAACAGACACAACACGAAAAGCTCCACACCTGTATTTTCGGGCCCGGACCCTGGCATAGTCAAGAATTTTGCAAGGATGTACCCTCATCTATTCGTTCAACGGGGGAAGCCTGATACTCGAAGAATCTACCAATTTCTGGCCATTATTACGGTACCCCTGGTACAGTAAACGTATTGCGTTGCAGTCCTGAGGCGGTGTTTCTATGGTATTTGATAACACTCTTACAGCTATGTGAAACAATTGCGTGCAAAATTGCTAGTACCTGATCGATCGGTTAAATAATTTAGGACTCGTGCTATCGTAAACGTCCAGTTGGGAAAACTAAACATGTTCAGTTTCCCCGGCTAAGGCCGACGCGACTTAAACTCCCCTAAAACCGTCAGTCGCAGTTGTAGACCCGCGCACACTAACTCGACTATTGGCGCTGCGACGGTGGAGTTGTATCGGGTCGGGCAGAGTCGTATATTGTGCGGCTCAGCTTTAGTAATAAATATGACATAATCAGTTTAAGAAAAATCTGCTGTTTACTTATTTTCATCAAGTCCACATGTAATCTCCACGTGTAAATGTATGTAATTATAGTAAATTGTACGAAATACACGGAACCAACCGAAAAATGAAATTACAGAAACTGTTTTTATTTTATTTCCAGAAATTTACTTGACATAGTAATGGATACATTGATACGTACACAGATAAGAAAATAAGTGTCGTGATAATACAGATAATTGTATCGTTTCTCTCAAAATAGGAATTAATTAATACAGAATGCATGGCCAAGTTGCTAGAGCATACATCCGGAAATTTGACTCCAGACATTCCAACGACATGAAAAGTGTTTCCAGCGACCATCTTGCATGCCTGGAATTAAGTGTTGTATAATCGGGGAGGTACAAACCGGCGTGGGATTCCTGAGGATCTCACTTGCTCTTCAGAACAATTCCACAGTATGATACCATAGCAAGAATCAAGACTGCAATGAACCTTGAAATTGCTGGGGTAACGAGGTTGAGAACCGAGGTTTGCAATTTTGTAATCAATTGCAACAGGATCCTTTTGCGAAATTTTATACCATCCAATATAGGTTTAATCATAGCCGATGTGTTAATATCAACTGGATTGTCATCAGAATAATTATGAAATAAATATTACAGGGATGGCGCGGAATACCGCTCAGTGCTATCGTGATTTATTTGTGGTTTTACATTTTCGCCTCGTCCGTTATTCAGCTAAATTGAGAGTCTCGACTTGTTATTCCCAAGTAAAAGTCTCCTATTATAGTTGCAGTTGATTCCTATTCTACCTCAAACCTCAAATTGGCACACCAAAATGTTTTTTTTGCTAAAATGAGGTCTGATTTGAAGATATATAACAGACGTGACTGAGTTCAACTCTTAACAAATAACGGTAACGAGGCAGACATGTCATACAATCACACCCTCCTTCCGTGATCACCATTCAAACCCCCATCCGACGGACCTGAGTAAAACTCTCAGCCTTTAGTCACTTTCCCAATTGCTAAGAGAGCATCCTGTCCGTCACCACTGTAGAACAGCCGTCTAGAACTAACTAATGAACCTCATTTTTCACGAATGGCAACTCTCAGCCTAGTTAGCCCACTGCACCACGCTACCACTCAAACGTGCTGGTGTTTACAAGGGTTTCAATGTTTGACCTCTGTTGACCTCAGATAACCATTGACATCCCCACAAAACAAAAGGGATCATGTGTTACGGGTACTATAGTAAACACACAAACCAAGTATGAGCTCGATTGAAAATTTTCCTTATTTATTATTATACACTTACCTGCAGTTGTGGTAATGGCCTCTTCTTCAGACTGAAAAGGTGGGTCGATTGGTATATCTGTAAAATCACAAAAGAAAACTCCCACCTGAAATGTACATGTAGCCTATACGTGTGTTCAGGGAAGTATTTCCCTCGTGTGTTGTGTACCTCGCTTATATAGCAGGGCTGTCATTCGGTGGACCATACAGGGCGAATCCTGCCAGGTCAATGTGAACATAACTAGATGCTAATAAAACACTTCAAATTCTTAAAAGAACAAGTTCACAACATACAGCCATTTTACTCTATGTTAGACTATTTGAGCAAAATTACATTTTCAGAAGTACAGTTGATTTTTGTATAACATATTACCTGATTTGACACAATTGCCCCCCCCCCCCCAACCGTTCGACCAAATATTTCGGCAAAGTATTGGTGAAACCCCATATTTTTGTTGTTTTTGCTGGTCCCGAAGGGAACAAGTGTATATCCTTGTATGTCACTCCGGTCAATTTAGGTCACGTGACGGCCGTATTAGTTTGGCCATTTTAGGTCA
This sequence comes from Psolus chitonoides, assembly GCA_027564615.1. Taxonomy (NCBI): domain Eukaryota; kingdom Metazoa; phylum Echinodermata; class Holothuroidea; order Dendrochirotida; family Psolidae; genus Psolus; species Psolus chitonoides. The sequence goes on from JAODUJ010610465.1 coordinate 17,132, forward strand.
CGTGACAGACAGTCCGAATCGCTTCTAGGGAATCGTACCCTGAACTTGTAGGTGCCGTAATTCTATGTACAGTGTACACCGGCATTTATACTTTCTATACCGTAGGCTATATGGTTGGTAAATATAGGAATTGATATAATGATTATTTGCTGTGTGGCGTTTAGAATTATGAGCCCCCCCCCCCTAATACTGGAATGCTGGCCTGAATTGTAGTAACATAGTTTAGTTATGAAGTGAAATCGTTGCATTTGCGATAAATAATGTAACTCATGCTCTAAAAATTCTGACAACTGTAGTAAATTGTGAAATTGTGTTTTGTTGCTCGCTTCGTGCGTGCATTGGGCGGGCTCTACTATATCCTTCGTTCCGTCGAGTTTGTTCGTTCACATGAGAAAATGATGACACAAATGATACCACTTTACCCCTACCCCTCCCCATTTCTCCGTCACCCACCCTCACACAGGCTGAAGCACACTTCAGGATCAAAGGTAAGGGTTATTGTTGGAGGAGTATCAACAATCGATTTATTATACCCAGATAGCCGATAAAATAAATTCTTCCCAAACAGTGTGCCTCGGGCCCCCTCACACACCCCCACCCACCCATTTTCATTCGAACCACATGGGGAGCTTAACCTCGGGGAAATTCGGACAAGAACTGTCCTACCTGGCCCCAATTGGAGTGGTCTCGTGCGTATAATACTGGTGTCTATAATCCAGTAGGCATACTCTCTTCCAACAATAATTGACATATATCATTCTATAGTTACCTGCTTCTGTACTGTCTGTTTGGTCATTCGTAGTAGACATATCTGTAAAACCAGTACATTGTACCAGATTAGGTATATGAGGGAAAACAATTGGAGCATGGTAATTATTACCCTATGTTTCATTGTACAGTTGTAAGATGCTAACATTTTAGTCCACAGGAAAAGTGACTGTACAAAAAACAAAAGTGCAAAATCCACAGATCTGAAGGGCACTTGTTAACAAGGAATTTTTTGATTGGCCATTGGGGTTAGGATAGGATTAGAGGTTATGGTTTATTGTTAAAGGATTATCAACAATCGATCTATTATAATCGGATTGCCAATAGAAGAAATTGTGTATTCAACCCTCTACTGCTGATGTTAACCACTTAGGCTGACCTATTCTATAAAGTCTTCCTATGCCACCAAGGCATATTTGTTAAGAGGGCTGTAGATGACGATAAATCAATATTTTTAGGAAAAAATATTCTAAGCTTTTCAATACTTCCCCCCCCCCCCCCCGTCATGTTTTGCGCCTCTGATGACACTCTTGAAATTTACACCATTGCAGTTCAGTTCGATATCATGTGCCGTTTCCTAAATGTTTGACTGCATGGATGGTTTTGGCTATGTCATTCATGTTCACAAACCTCAAATCAAGCACAGATGTAGCATAGATTGTTCTTGCCCCTATTTCTTACCATGTGTGAAACTCGATCTAATATTGCAATACTTCGTACACCGTTATTATTTATGAAGGCTACCATTTTCCCCCATGACCCAAGAGGTAAACAAGACTCCACACGTCTGTGAGATATCCATAACACATACAAATATAGTCGTCTGTGTACTTTGTAATTACACATCACCAGGCGCAGCGCGAGAACGAATACAAAATCCAGAGGTGTACCAACATGTCAAAAAGTTTAAATTTTGAAGGGCAGTTTCCGAAACTTGACAAGATTGCTGCGTCCGATGCAGTGGCTTGATACAGTGGCGTAATGTTGGAGCGGGAGAGGACTATAATATCATAGGCCTTCTATCAGATTTCTGGCACTTTTACCATTTTTCACAAAATCTTGGTTTATGGAGAAATTAGTCATCCAATCATAAACAAATACATAATGATATCATAACAGTATGGGAAAGAGTGGCTACATCCCCCAATCGGGGAAGGACCCCCCCCCCCGTGAGTGGAAAATTTGATTTCGTCATGGACAATGGAGCAAATAAATATAGGGTCAATACAATGTATACGGTAGACTTTCTCCGACATGTGTCAGCCGTCCCGATGAAGTTTTAACTTCGCTCATCAAAACGGGAGCCTAAACATTTAGAGGCCCTTCGCGCGCAATGTTTTTGCAGTCTCGACCTCATCGGTTCACCTTGACTACCACCACAGCTGAATTAACCGTAGCAGTGTTCTCTCTTCATCAGAGAGCGTCACAGTCGCTAGGAGCATCTATCATTTTGTGTTACTTGTGTATGGGCCAACGTTTCAATTAGCACCATTTTGTCGCGCTTTACTGCTTCTTTATCTTATTATAATATCTCGACGGTCGTACTGCACTTGCTCCCAATGTACTGATAACCAACATTTCCCTAATATTTGCTGTAAAAATGAACGAATATCGAATCCATACATAAGTTTACTTTTAACTTGGCCTACCCTTTATATCCAAGTCAGGTGCTTTCTTGAGAATTAGCTGAAGCTTCTTCCTGCCGTAGGCACTAGGCCTTTTCAGTGGAATCCCATCGGGAAGTCCACTTGCCGTAACTTTTCCCTCACTAACATCTCTATAACTCATTCGAGATTTCCCAGAGTTCTTAGCTAGCAGGGAAAACGAGGAAGAAAGTGTAATGTACATGTCCCATATCAAATGTGCTAATTTGATGACTAGACATACTAGACCTCTAAGACGGTTAAAAGAGGGGGCGACATGGCGTCTACACTCCTTGTATTCGGACAGAATCGACTTTCAGCTATGCATTGGGACCAATTTCCTAAAAAAATGCCCAAGCTGAGAAAAGTGGTTCTGAAGGCTCGAGGTTGTGGCGGTTTCGGGGGGAAATATTAACAAAAATCGAGTGCGATATTCAAATGAGTTGATGACGTCGGCTAAAGAAAACCACGTGACCTGATACCAACCCATGTTATTTCAGTGCGGAAATCAAACTTTCGAATATTGATCAGAATCCGTCTTTTTTTTCGTTAAGAATTGTGCTATTAACGTACACATGCTGCACAGTCTGATAGTATTGTTGAAGGGTAGGCTTCTGAAGCCATATTGGTCCATATCTAGACTATCAGTTTATCTGCTTCTTTTTTCGTTTGAATTTTTGGGCTTCAAAACCTGTTCAGTCAGAATTTTTGACCCCCCCCCCACCCTTCCCCAAACAGAAGGTCCTAGCCACGTCCCTGACTCGAAGATAGCACAACATGTGAAAGTTTTCTTTCAGTTTATACTCCTTGAATTGGTTTGTGTCATCGCATGATCCCAGCTGCGTATAGGCAGTTTATTCCAAAGGCAGTGCGCGGCCGCTAAGGAAGCCCATCACCAAGTGATTTAGTTGATGATTTAGGTATGACGAGCAGGTTCTCAGTGGCGGATACAGGGGGGGGGTTCGGGGTTTAACCCCCCCCCCTTGAGTTTTCCGGGATTTTTTTGTTTCTTATGTTTTTGCAAAGACTATTCTCTTTGGACCCCCAATATTCCCATCCCAATGGAATCTGGAGAATGAAAGCACCATTTTGCATCTAAGC
>JAODUJ010610466.1:0-14045 GCA_027564615.1 Psolus chitonoides
GTGCAGAGGCTGGCGAAGGCTGATTGGTGTCGGTCGGTGTAGGTATATGCACTCTCTGAGTGCTGGTTTTTTAATTTTCATTGTAATCATATTATTTGCTTGACCAAATAAATTTCAGTACATTTCAGTTCAGTTTGTCTGTTAAAAAATAGGTTCGCCCCCAAAAATACATCAACTTGAATAAGTAAATAGACTTGCTACAAATTGTCAATGGCAGATTTATTGGATCATCTCAATTAAAACAATAGCAAAAATCAAATCCAGATGTAAAGATCAGACAAAAGTTATGATGGCTCCCTTTCCCTTGCTTTTCTTTCATCTTTCATCTGCATCATTTCTCAATTCTCATACACTCATAGCCCCAGAACCACCACCCTCTAAGCCCCACTTCGTAACCAGGCTCGCACCCGAGTTGGCCCTCACCGCCGGTGAGCCGATCGTCCTTAAGTGCAAGGTCGGCGGGTACCCCATCCCCAAACTGTCCTGGTTCAAGGATTCCGAGCAGGTGCCGAGCGAGCCGCCATACGAGATCGACTGCCGAGAGGGCGAGGGGATGTTGAGGATTCCGGAGAGTTGCCCAGACGATGGTGGAGTGTATTCTTGCTTGGCGTCGAACCCCTCTGGCCAAGACTCAACTAGCTGCAGTATCATTGTAACAGGTCCGAATTTTTGTCAGATTTCCAAATTTAATTTTTATAAACAATTTACCATTCACAGAAGAATTTCAGAAATTGTGAAGGTTTTGTTAAATCCTGATGATTACATTAGAGATCATGGTAGAATCACTCAAACTGATAATTATGGGAACAATTGCTAAGAAAATGTTATGGTATTTTCTTAATTGCAACAAAACATTTAAAAAACTCAGGTCAAGAAATATTTGCATTTTAAAAGGGTAATGACAGTTCACAACATGATAAATAGACAATATTTCGAAAATGTAAACTTATTGATCGATTGTTGATAGGTCTGTCTATTCATGTCTGCTGTCCAACCCATCTGGCGAAGACTGGACAAGCTGCAGTATTATTGTGATAGGTCTGAATTTTGGTCAAATTTTGTCAGATGTTAAAAAAAATCATGGAGGTTAAATTCCTACACAAGAATCAATTTGCAAATTTCCAAGTTGATCCAATTTCAGAAGGTATAAAAATGCTTCAATATCAATGGCCCAAATTTACAAAGAAGGTCCACTTCTTGAAATAAAAAAGATTTGGATAATTCCACCTGACTAATTTTTTTTTAGCACCCAATGGGGAAATTAGCTGCTAGTGTAAGCATCCACAGATTATATGGACCAGGCAGTTTTCTGTGGATTGTAGCTTTAGGATGTCAAACTGGTATATATCTGTACCAGACTGACCATTGTTCATTCTATTCTCTATCCTATCCATCCCACAAATTGTCACTTTGTTGTGTAATACATGTTTTTTTACATGGTGTATGGGGCAAATTAAATTCATGTTTCATTAAACTGATCATCATCCATATTAATGAATGCTTCTTTTCACAAATGTATTCACTCATATGGTGTAGATGTCAATATTTTTTGCCAACATCTTTACACCAGCTCGTGAGCCACCACCCTCTAAGCCACACTTCCCACTGAAACTCGTCCCGGAGGTCGTAATATCCGATGGAGAACCGCTGGCCCTGAAGTGCAGGGTAGGTGGGTACCCTCTACCCCGCACGGCTTGGTACAAGGACGGTTCTCCGATACTCAACGAACCACCGTATCAGATAACTTTTAGGGACAGCGAAGCTGCATTGACCCTCCCTGAAAGCAAAGAGGAAGACGGTGGTGTTTATTCCTGTCAGGCCACAAACTCCTCTGGCCAGGCTTCAACCAGCTCAAATGTAGTCGTGACAGGTTTGTCTCTCAGATTGCTTGCAGTTTGACGAGACTGAACTGCTTTTGTTTTGAAATTTTATTTGCTGTGTGGCAAAAATAATTGATAAACACAGGGCTTGGATGGGTGCTTGAAAAATTGGAAGTTTGATGAGACTTTACTGCTTTCTTGCTCTTTTTGATTTGCTGTGTGTCAAAAATGAAGAAATGATATTTATGTATATCTGACAATTTTGAAAATGCTAGAATTTTGTTTTGGCCTTTCAAACACCTGAAGAGTACTTGAATTTCATAATTTTCTGAAAAAGTCGCAAAAAGGAATATGTTCTTGGAACCACATTGATTGTCCTTGGAAATTGGAGTGCTCAATAAGTGTTTGAATTTGATTTGGAAAAATATTCAAAACTGATTAGGTGATGCTGTAAATCTCAAGAAATTTTAGAAAGAGGATGGCAGTGGCATCTACTCTTGCCAGGCTTTGACCAGCTCAAATGTATTCATGTCAAATTTTTCAAAGCTTTCCTCTCACCTGTGGGAAAATAAAAATGAACTTCCATGAACAACTTTCATCATCAGGGGTACAGAAATCACTCAATAAAAAAATCATGCCTGAATATTGTACCTGTAGGTTCTACATATTTGCAAGAGCCCTTTTTGATATAGGTCAGAGATCATTTGAGGTCATTTTTGGTCAAAAATGACAATTTTGTGAAATTGAGGTATTTTTGTACTTTCTGCTCGTAAACATGCTATGTCGACCATGTCTGGTCCGATCAAGTTCTTAATTGGTATGTACGTTCCTCATAATGAGTACATGATTACTATTGTTTTGGGAGAGGTCACCTTAGGTCAACAGAGGTCAAAGACTAAAAACCTTGTAAATACACCATTCTTCGTCATGTCAAGTTCAAACTTGCTATATGTGTTAACCCTACTAAGTACATGATGCTATAGTTTTTGAGAGAGGTCAGAGGTAGTTTGAGGTCAACAGAGGTCAAACACAGAACAGTTTGTATACATGCTAAGCCGACCATACCTGGTCAGACCAAGTTCATACTTGGTATGTAGGTCCCCCATAATGATTACATTTCCCCTGTTGATTTGGGAAGAGGTTCGAGATCACTGTAGATAAACAACAACCAATTACAGACATCCCTGTGAACATGCTAAGTTGACTATGCCTTCTCAGACCAAGTTTGTACATGGTGTGTGTGAGTCATCTTGATGAGTACTTTTGTGTGTTATGTAGTGTTTCCAGTCAATTAATTAAATTTTTCATCCATTTTATACAACCAAGGAATCACATAGCCTTTCTGGCTTCCTGGTGTCTGTCACTATTCATAAAACACTTGAAGCAGGTTTCAGTTTGATTGTGTTTAAAATATGACAGTTTGCTGTGTCGTACATTATACTAGTCGAAACTAGATTTTTTATATAAGAATTCAATAGTCGGCTTGATTTAGTAAGATATATAGAAAGATTGCTGTTAATGGCTTCAATGCTTCAGAATGATAGAGACTATGTTTTTGCTGTGCTTCCCTTAGTAATTTGTTTTACTTTTGAGAGCGAGGGCATGCCTGGGGAGGTTGGTAAAAACTGTCTAGGTGTTGTGAAAAAGGATGTTTCTAGCTGGATTGATGTTTTGGTGAATGTGCAAAGTTTGATCCAATAATACAATGTGAGGTATAGCTAAGATTCCAACCCCTAATCCTTTGATTACAAATCTAATGCTAATAGGTTGAAACAGTCCCATTTCTGATTTGCTGTTACATTGTTGAACACAAATAGGTCCTCATCGAAAGCCTGAAAAGTAAGTGATGTTCTGTTTGGTTCGATGTTCACTCCATATAAATGGTACTTTAAAAATTCTGGCTTTCCATGGAATTTGATTTTCTTTAATGTGGTAGAATTGATTGACATCAAGTGTGAAATCAATACATTATGGTAATTTGTGAAACTTTTTGGAAAAAGGATCTCTTTTCAAAACCTAAAGGCAAAAACCTTTTGATCAATAACTGAAAATGAATTTTAGGAAATCCAGACAATAGGAAATTGTAAAATTGTCTTGTGGTCCATTGACTCAGCGTTTGGCCTAGCTCAGACAGAGCGGCCAACAGCACAAGTTATACTAAACCAGTAAAATCACACTTAGAGGATATGTATCAGGAAGAAAAATCACAGTTTTTCCAAGTTGTATCAACTTACCAAGTTATAGAACTAAATTATGTGAAGATTACAACCGCGATGGAAAGCGAAAATAGCTAGGTGGTTGTAGAATTTGGGGTGTGGTTGAAGGTTTATAGTTGGTTGAAAAATTACGTTTCAGGTGCTCGGAGATTGGTGATACATTGAAGGCTTTTACAATGTCAATAGTTGAAACAATTTTCATTTTGGTGGCTTTTGGGAATATGGGCTTGCTTGCTGCATGCTTTCATTTGCATCTCATTTGCATATCATTATATCATTACTATTATTCTTCATTTACATAGCACCAGAGCCACCACCCTCTAAACCACATTTCACCTCCAAACTACCTCTCGAGTTCAAGGTTCCCCCCGAGGAACCGCTCTTACTCAAGTGCAAGGTCGGCGGTTATCCGCCGCCAAAGGTCACATGGTACAAGGACGGCATGCCACTCCAAAATGAGCCGAGATACGTGATTGGCCAAACCAGAAACGGTGAAGCCACCCTTCACGTCCCTCAGACCGCAGAGGATGATAGCGGCGTGTACTCGTGTTTGGCGTCCAACCCGTCGGGGCAGGAGAATTGTAGCACTAATGTATCTATTGCAGGTGTGTGGTACACTAACATAAGTTTATATATTCCTTAAATACATTGATGAGCTTTCGTTTATATTAAGTATATAGCCTGTCTCCCACAACACGATCCGACATGATAGGATACTTGCTGACTTGACACGATGTATGCCAATACGATATCGGCCAGCGTTGCACAACGTTGTGCGACGCTGGCTGATATCACATGCACGCAACCAATTGCACCCGATTTGCGCCGATCAAGATTTTCAGAATGCGGGAAAAAGTAACAAACAATTGGCCAATCAGGCAACACGACACGATGACGGAAAGTTTTGAACATGTACCACGATCCTTCCCGATGCGGGAAAATCCTGTCAGCTTGCATCGTATCGGTGACAATCTTGCACCATCGAGGAGAATTGTGTCAGGTTGGGCGAAAAATCTTGTTGTGTGATGGTGATCGTGTAGTGTGAGATGGGAATAAAAGCAATAACGTTATGTACTATTATTGGAATGGTCAGAAGTTTAACTGTGTTAAGAGAGATTGTAAATATTTTGTTACTGAATTATTCAAATGAGTTATATGAATCATGTAATTTTTGCATCCGAGATGGTAAAAATGTCATGTTTTGCCAGAAATTGCAAACTATTTGTGAGCCATTTCATATAATTCTTGCAAGATGGTGCAAAGTTCTAATGGGATATTGAAAACTTGTCACTTTTTTTTGGTGCAAGCTCTCAAGAATTATAGCAAGGTCTTGCAAACATTTTCATCTGACAAGCACACTCGTAAGTATTGGAAATGAGGTGCAGTAACATATGGGTTTATATTCCCTGAATGCATCAAGATTAAATTTGCCTATTTTGAATACAATGTAACTTAGGTTATAGCAGAATCTTGTATTACTTTATAAGGAACAGAATCTTTTAATAATATTGTATGAGGTTCAGAAATAAACCCTGTCTGGTTTGCAAAATATTTTTACCTCTGATTATCTTATTAATGAGTTCAAATGAGATTGTAATGAAATCTTGTAATCATATAATGCATAATCATATAATGCATATATGGAATTTAGCGCATTTTTCAGGGTTTTTCGTGAATATCTACGCTGTCTTATCACTGTTCCTAAAATAATCAACACTATCATAAACTTTCATCCTCTTCAAATTGATGTATAACATACATGTTCGAAATGGATGAAAATTTAAGTAGTTGTGACCAAATGAAAAAAGATACTTTCAACCAATTTTTTTCCCCGAATTTGGCGCACCTGTCACTGAATTGAACCTGCCGCTAAAACGACACGATTATTTTCCGAAAAATTTCCATGGGGAAAGAACATCAATAAGTTGCAACTTTTGAGCCCAAATTTACGAAAATCCATCAATGAAAACGGTCATAATGGTTGAACAAAAATGTTGACTAGCTTAGGATAGGCCACAAGCTTACGCTACAAATTTTGCATTGCTAGGTACAGGGCAGATGCACCAAATTCAGGACATTGACGATACCTCATGATTACATAACAGTTACATAAAACAAGTTTTTGTGAGACCTCTCATACAACATTTCACAACCACATACATACATCATGAAATTATTGTGGAACTTCTAAATTTCACCACCATTATTTCTTTTAATTTTTTTTAACAAATGTGAGCCTAAATGCAAGCCCCAAGCCAAAGTGTGCATAGTTAATGATATTGGACATTATCTCCTCAGCAAATCAATGCACCAAAATTTCTTTTGAAGAAAAATAAGATCAAAAGCGAGCAATCAATCATTTAACTAACATTTAAGATTCATTCATCAAGTTATTCATTTCATCCATTTCATCTCCATGCAGCACTGGAGCCACCCTCATCCAAACCACTCTTTGTCACCCGTCTATCGCCGGACCTCGGAGTCCTGAGCGCTGAACCGGTCGCCTTGAAATGTAAAGTCGGCGGCTATCCACCGCCCAAAACCGCTTGGTACAAAGATGGTGGGCTCCTAAGGAATGAGCCTCCTTATGAGATATCCAGCAAGGGGGGCGAACATTTCTTACAGATACCGTCTAGCAGCGAGGTGGACACGGGCACATATACATGTGTAGCAACGAACCCATCCGGCCAGGACAAGACAGCATGCAACTTAGCTGTTACAGGTGTGTAAAATGTGATGTGGAAATTTTGTCTGCGTGATTAGTGAGGGTTTTATAGGTTTAGGTGATGTAAAGTCACAGCTCAAAACTGGGGAAGAAGTTATTATAACTTATTTTCCAGACATCATTGCCTTCCTTGTGAAAGGAGGAGGCAACAGTCTCACAGAAATGAACTATGACCACTTCTCGTTTGAACTTTACTTGACCACTAGTTAGGGTAACGCCTGAGTGTAGGTACTCCTAATATTTATTGTCACGTGACTATCACAAGAAAACCATGTACAAAAAGGAAAGTCAATCTCATAACAGTTAAGGTGACAGATGGCACTTACATTTGGACGAGTCTGTGAAAATGTTTTGTTGCAAATAAATCGAAAACAAAGAACAACATTTAACCTTGTTATTCAACATATTCAGCTCATGTTACAGGCGATAATTTTTCGTCAAATTACCTATCATTGGGTTTACTGTACTGTCATGCATGGCCAATTTTTTCACAAAGGCATTTTCATGGCGGCAAAAATATATACATTCATTAAGAAATGGGAGATCCTCCTCACAATTAATGTGAATTAGGAAGTTACCCATCATTAGTAAATGCGAAGAAGGAATAAAAACATCAGTATTGCTACCTGCTGCTTGTTGCGAATTCCATCATTAACATTGCTAAAAAGTGATATCCTGTAATATTGTACTTTCTCTTACTTCATTGTTATATCTCATTCTACTATCACTCTACTCATGTTTTCTTTCCAAAATTGGCTTCAGAATTTCAAATACACTTTCACATTTTAATCTTCACATATAGTGATCTCATTTCATACATGCTCACACAATTCGTTTCTCTACCATAGCCACTGAACCGCCACCATCCAAACCTCACTTCAACTCTCGTCTGGAGCCTGTGGTTGCCGTACCCCATGGTGAACCTATAGTCCTGAAGTGTAAGGTGGGCGGGTACCCACCGCCTAACCTGACCTGGTACAAAGACGGTGTTCCCCTGAAAAACAACCCAGATGTGGAGATCACCTCCAAGGGTGGGGAGTCCACCTTAAGGGTCCCAGATGCGACAGAAGCTGATAGTGGTGCCTACTCCTGCCTGGCATCAAACCCAACTGGTCAGGAGTCACAAAGTTGCAATGTCACTGTTGCAGGTTGGTTGGTTTTAAGGTTAAGATAGTCTAAAGGTGGGTGGGAAGATCACCCTAAAGTGTGGGTGGTGTCCAGATGCCAAAGAAGCTGATAATGGTGCCTATTCGTGCCTGGCTGCAAACCTGCAAAACTGGCCAGGAATCTCAGAGCTGCAATGTTACTGTTGCAGGTTGGTTGGTTTTGAGGTTAAGTGTGTGTGGGAGGGTTATGGTAATGATGGAGAGTTTGTCCTGAGTACAAGTTGTCACATTAGTTGCTAGTGGTACGGTACCTACTCACTGGCTTCTCTTACCACACACTCGAGTCTGTGTTATCATATATGACATATTATTCTGTACTCTATGTTCTTGGGGTGTATTTCCAGCATTTGATGTTCATTATTCCCTTTTACATATTTTGTTTAGCAGCATAAAAGTTTATATACAGGCTATATAGACATGTTCTCGATTTGTAAACTTCAGCTTGCTTTTATATTTCTAATTTCACATTCATTTGATAGCTAATACTGGCATGAATGCTGGCTGAACTATTTATATTTATGTTCCTAAGTTGTTCCCCTGTTTTAGTGACTAAAATTGTTTGTAGAAAGTTGCTTTTACAATAATTAGGTCTGTTAAATTTCTTCTTCGAAGTTGTTCATTGTTCTCATCAGTCATAAATAATGTATCACCATTCATAAGCTACTTTGCTTCTCAGTTCTCAATTCTACTATTCCACTCAATTCTTCACTTCAAATTTTCATTTTCACTTTTCCATTTTCACTTTTTTGTTTCCACTTTTTCAATTTCATCACTCGCATTCAGCTCCCGAGCCACCACCATCAAAACCACATTTCACCACACAGCTCATCCCCGAGTTGTCGCTCAGGAACGGGGACAATCTCGACCTGTCTGCCAAGGTAGCCGGGTACCCACCTCCACGGATCACATGGTATCGGGACGGTACCCCACTGAAAGGCGGCCCCGATTATAAAGTGGCCAACAAAAACGGTGCGCTCAGTTTGCATTTGCCCAAGTGTACACAGGACGATGGTGGCGTGTACGCCTGCCTCGCGACTAATCCATCCGGACAAGATTCGACAAGCTCAAATGTTACCGTTTCAGGTGGGATATTTGGTCGACATCTTCTTGTGTAATTTAAATGCATGTATCAAGGAGTCGTGCAAGTTCAGAAAGAGATGACTCGAAAAATGTTTAGTACTCTCCCAGTTTGCATAGGTAGATATTTTTAAGTGTAACTATGTATTTCAAAAACACAAGGTGTTCAGGTGCATCCTCATTTGACTCATCATGTACAATATGTCTTCAACTTTCTTACAGCTCCAGAGCCACCGCCTTCCAAACCAAGGTTCACCTCTCGTCTTTCCCCGCAACTCCAAGTGCCGCACGGTGAGCCCCTGATCCTGAAGACTAAAGTCGACGGTTCCCCCGTGCCCAAGATAACTTGGTACAAGGACGGCGTCATGCTAAAGAACGAACCCAAGAATGAGATTAGCTTCAGGAATGGAGAAGCCGTCTTGAGGGTTCCACAAACCGATGGGGACGATGGTGGGGTGTACTCGTGTGTGGCCAGCAACCCCTCTGGGCAGGATACCACAAACTGCAATGTCTCCTGCTCAGGTAAAAATGAATACTTTTTAGGTAAATTTATGTGAATCCGGTATTAAGAACAATCTGACAAACAAGAATAGCTTCAAGGATGGTGAAACTGTCTCAGATGTAACTTGGACCAAAAACGCCAATAGTGAGTGTACTATTGTGTTGCAAACAAACCCTATGGTCAGGATACCACTAACTGCATTGTCTCCTGCTCGGGTAGAAATGAATACTTTTTAGATAAATTTATGTGAATCATGTATTACCCTTATCATGCTGAGCGTTTCGAACTCAGCAGACACGTCTTTACTAGTTCACGCGGTACTCAAATCTGCGCAGCTCGGGCGGGTGCCACTGTTACGTAACTACTGGAATGTACGAAAAATAGCACTGACTGACACCTGTTTCCTGCTCTAAAGGCCCCGGGCAGGATGCCCCGCCTCCTGCATGATAACGGTTAAGAACAATCTGACAAACAAGGATTACTTCAGGAACAGTGAAACTGTCTGAAAGGTAACTTAGACCAAAGACGCCAATAGTGGGGTGTACTAGTGTCACGAGCAACCCTTCTGGCCAGGATACGATTAACTGCAATGTCTCCTGCTAAGGTAAAAATGAATACTTTTTAGGTTAATTTATGTGTTCCTGCTCAGGTGAGTAAGCAAACAGTGTTGAGAAATTTATTCAAATCTAGTAAGAATGACCCCACAAATAAGATTAGTTTCAGGAATGGTGAAGCCGTCTTGAGGACGCCACAGACCAGAAGAGGGCGATGGAAGGGTGTATTCTTGTGTGAGGATATGACAAACTGCAATGTCATTTGCTCAGGTATGAATGAATTTTAGGAAAATTGATATAAGGTAAGAATGAATCCCCAAAAGCAGATTAGTTTCAGGAACAGTGAAGCCATCTTAAGGGCGCCACAGACATGGGAAGACGATGAAGAGTTGCATTCTTGTGTGGTGAGGATGCGCCAAACTGTAATATCTCCTGCCAAGGTTTGAATTAATGGAGACCTTTTAGGAAAATATATATAAATTGGGTATTAAGAACGATCCGACAAACAAAATTAGTTTCAAGCATGGTAAAGCCATCTCTAGGGCGCCGTAGTCAAGAGAAGACAATGGTGGGGTAAACTGTGCATGGCAGGCGTTCAGCCCCTCTGGTCAGCATGCAACTAACTGCAATGTTTCCTGCTCAGGTAAGAAAGAAGATACTTCGGAAAAAAAATGTCTGAATCAAGTGTTTAGAGAGAAATTGATATAAAATCAGGCAAAAATAAATGCCAAAACAAGATTAGCTTCAGGAATGATGAAGCAGTCTTGAGGGTACTCCAGACAGAAGAGGATTAAAGAGAGGTGTACTGGTGTGTGGTGAGCAACCCTCTGGTCAGGATACAACAAATTGTAATATTTCCTGCTTATTTTGGAATGAATGAAAAGTTTGATTCCTTGTCAGAGGCAAAAGGAATTGATGCAGTCATGCATGTTTGTGTTTGGCTGTGTGTCTGTGAATCTGCTTGTGAACACGCTAAGTGATTGGTTCAATGTCAGATCCCTGTCCTACCTGGTAGGTGGATTACCCATAGTGAGAACATGAACCCTATTGTTGTTGATGCAGGTCAAAGGTCATCTGAGGTCAATAGAGGCCAAACCTTGTAACCACTGTAACTTGATGGGGCAAACTTCAATTGGTAATTTCTCTAGTGCCAAGAAATCTCAAAATCTGATTTTCTGGTTTTCCTTGATTGTGTATTTCAAACTATGGAATATGAAATGCTCTGGGAAGGTGATAAAACACCTGACATATATTTCAATGATCTATAACAGTCCTTGATCCCTTGCTGTTCATTCTCCATCTGAACGACCTTTCGAATGGAATACCACCCCCAGTTAGACTCCTAGCTGATGACTGTATATGTTACAGGGAAAACAAGTCCTGCAAAATGACATAGATAAACTTAGCAGCAGGGAGTCACAATGGCAAATGAGGTTTGAAGCTGCAAAATGCTACTCAGTGCACATCACCCACAAGGAAAATGTGACCAGTCAACCTACACCTTAAATGGAGAACCCCCTACAAACAGTGCTCGATCATACCTATTTGGGAATTAAAATTAATGAAAAGTTGAACTGGGCAAACCATTTTACAAACACAGTTTCTAAAGCAAATCAAGTTTTAAGGCTTACTGAGAAGAAATCTGTACAATTGCTCTCCAAAGGTTAAAGAGACTGCATATAAGACTCTTGTCAAACCTGAGTGGGAGTACTGTTCTAGTATCTGGGATCTTCACAAACAAGATCATGTAGACAGACCAAGCGCAAAGCAGCCAGGTTCATCTGTAAAGACTTGAGACGGAAAGGCAGTGTTCCATCAATGATTGAAAAATTTGGTTGGAAATCACTAAAAGAATGTAGAACCACCTCTAGACTTACTCTGCTTTACAAATCTACCCACCATAGAGTTGCTGTAAACACTGATCATTATACCAGCTCAATTTTGAAGGAAATAGTCTTAACTAGACAGACCTCCTTGATTGCATCCATGAGACCACCAGCAAAGATTGCTATAGGTATTTTTTCTTCCTCAGGAACTTTTGCGGAGTGGCACCTATTGCCACCTGATACTGGAGAATCTACCTCAATTGCCTCCTTTAAAAGTCAACTTCATACCTCCAGATCCTCTCATTCTTTGCTGGAACCCATCATTTGTTTTTTTTTGCTGCCACCATGCGCCTGCAATGTTAGTATATCCTGTTTGCAGAGTTTGTTGCAATAACCGACAGATACATATATAACATAGCAAAACTAATTGTTGTGTACTGCATGGCCCTATAAAAAGTGATAAATTTCTCTTTACTCTATAGCTCCAGAGCCACCACAGACCAAGCCATTCTTCTCGATGAAGATGGAGCCGTCTCTGACGGTACCCGACGGTGAACCGGCCGAACTCAAATGTAAGGTCAATGCCTATCCTCCTCCAAAGATAACGTGGCTCAAGGATGATATGCCGGTGAGGAACGAATACCCTTACGAGATCACCCTCAGGGAGGGAGAAGCTAAACTGAGGATCCCGGAATGTGGGGCGACAGACGAAGGGACATACACCTGTCGAGCTGTCAACCCAATAGGACAGGACGCTACAGAATGTCAGCTTTCAGTAGCAGGTGAGTAAATATTCATTGGCATTCATTTGAAGGGGAGGGGGGGGCAGGGGGATGTGGGCGTATCGGAAGGGCGAAGCCAAACTGAGGATATTTGAATGTACAGCAACCAATGAATGGACCTACACCTGCCAATCGGTCGACCCGATAGGTCAAGATGACGCAGAGTGTTGGCTCTCTGTAACAGTTGATAAACAAGATATCCATTGGATTGAATTGGAAGGGACTGGATGGGGGTCACTATGTATCACACTGAGGGTAATAGAACAGCAGTAGCAATGAGACATGATAGTAATAGCAAATTAATTGTGTTGAATGAGACTTGGAACATATATGTGTCATTTAGTAGAAAGAACTCGCTTAAAACAATTTTGCTCTACATTTCTTCCTGTCTTTATTAACATTTCTGACCCATTGCTGCCTGTATTCCATCATTTGTCAAATCCATCACATCACATATTTTCATTATTTCTGGATTGCTACTAGAGAAAATCTAAGTGGTAAGTAGTGCACCAAAACGACTTTGTTAAACATCAATAAAAAAGCCTTTCGCAGTTGAAAGTAGAAGATAATAAAATTGACCTTTGGGCTATATGTTACAGTGAGATTTTAGATCTTTACATCAGTGTATACATTTCCTGAATATATAGTTAATTTACATGTTAAAGGAGCTTAGTAACTGTTCTAGTTTTAATAATAATAAACAACATGACAAATAAAACAAATATCATATTTTGATATCATGTTATCTCTCAGATCAACTGCACAAACGTGCCAGAATTATTTTGAAAAATACCACAATGATGGCTATGGTGTGACTGTGAAACCATGGGCTCTACTTTTTTTCAACCTTGAATCTACTTTTGAGCAATTTTCTCTTAGAAATAATCACATTGTGAGAAACTAATATTATCAAAGCAAAATTTGATGGTTGGGGAGAATAGATAATTATTTTACCCATAAAACGTGCTGAGCTCCTTTAAAGGCCCTTTCCTCCAATCCCAAATCTGCCAGAAATCTGCAATACTGGTCACCTCGATAGGGGATATTCTCCATGCAATCATGGGAGTTGTAGTTTGTGCTGTCATAAATGTACGTCATGGTACTGCATGTATATCACAGATGTAGGATGTATTCTGTACCATAACGCATTGCATTGTTGTACATAATGTCCAATACGCAGCCTCTACCTATGTCATCATATGGCCTAATCTGTCGATGTCGAACTTCAACCATAGATGCTGTCGCGAATGAGCTGGAGAATATCCCTATAGAGGTTTTTCACGATGCGCAGACGCGCAATTTTCTTGCCCCCAAACAAACCAGCATGACAACAACTTCCAAGCATCAGGAATTCTTCAAAACTGTTGCTAGGAAGAA
>JAODUJ010611577.1:0-14043 GCA_027564615.1 Psolus chitonoides
CTACTGGAAGGTAACATTCACTTTGTGGATATAGAGCTATCTTAATGAATTTGAGTCAAAATTCTCCGTTGAAAATTGTTTTGCCATCTCTATCTGCCATATAAACTGCTCAGATTGGAGAAAAAAAACAGACGACAAAACGGTTTTCTGTTCCTAGTACATTGGCTAAACCACAGGAATGCCATCTCCCGGGCATATTCTCTCATGGGATGTCCCTACTGCCAAGACAAATATTCTGAAATGTTTCTCCTACTTTTTCAACCTTCCTCCCACTACTACGTTTTTCCTGAATATCCTACTTCATCCTACTTTTTTTACATGCCACCACTCAAAATAAGAAGATCGTAGCCTACATGACGACCCCCAACAAATTGGCGCGCTTTGTGCTCAGCTGTATCGCCTTTTCTTCGTCTTGTCATGGGTCACTACTGCTGAATGTGTTTTTTTATATTGTTACCTAGTAATTCACCAGGACTAGGAATGTCTTCCTTGTTTGTGTTGCATCTCCATTGAAAGCCTGTAAAAGTCCTCTTTTGTCCTACTTTTGGACTACAAAATCCTACTTTTCTCCTGTTTTGTTGATAATTTTGATCCTACTTTTAACCTATTTTTTTCGCCTGGGTCCACTTTGAAAGCCTGCAAGGGAGCATTAGGCTGGTCCATGAGGGCAGAAGGAGGCGGTAGTCCAAAACAGTTTGAGAACCACTGCCCTAACTGATATAGTAAAGTGATGGAGGAAGAGTAGAAGAATGTTGAGAACTCTTATAAAGTGTCTAGTATAGTCGTGGCGAAACGAGTACGCCTGTGCCTATATTTATCAACGAATATGTTAATAACAAATGAAATTCAGGCTCTTGTGACAACATTACTTGCTCCTAAAACCATGGAACCACAAAACTGTCTTTGCGAATATAAAGTTGTAAAAATGACATCTGGTCTCGTCCCCTAAAACACCTATAGGAAAAAGGAAAAAAGTTTATCTCGCTGATGTTCAATCCGCAATAAAGTTGTTAAATGTACAATGATATGCAAATTACGGATTAGCGAGAATCCTATATTAATTTGCTAAAATGATTTCTTCGTGTTGATCCATGAACCGGCTTAATTCTACCTTCCTTTTAAGTCACTTGTCGAAATGTCAACTCTTAATCAAAGGGGGACATTGATTGGTAATTTGGAGAGAAATATCAAGTTTTCGGCGGGAAAATGTAGATCATGGTTGTGGATTATATACGGACGACTTAATCATTGACGTAATAAATACATAATAAGTTAACACTGTCTCTAATAGTCCTACCCTGATCGGTCTTTTTTAATTTAATTTGAAAGTCATAGATGCGTCTCAGCTCTGCGCCTGTCATTGTGATACACATTTTAGCGTAGTATTTTAACGGAAACTGAAAGCGTATAGGCAAACTATTAGAACTATATTATGGACTACCTGTTAAAGGCATGTGAGATAGGCTAACTGATGTATATGGGGAGGCTAAGATTGGTCCTATATATAGGACCAAATATTATCTACTTTTAAACTACAAATGAATAAAGACAATACTGGCACACGTGCAAATATATGGACGAGTAGCCTATATATTAAACGTGAATACGAAAGTGAGTGACACACATTTGGCGCGAATAATACAGTGTAAATCACTCTACGCTACCGGAGGCCAATCCGTGGCAGCAATTAATAAAAAGAGTAGATGACCTTTTATGGCAGTTTCTCTATCGGGCAGTCAGGTAGGCACCCCACTGAAGAATTTGAAACGGTCTAAAATTGAGACGACAAAATCAACTTGAAAGCACATGTAGCTGCGGTTATTCGACGCAAATTAAGGATTTTCCCTGAAACGGAAGTCCCCGAAATAATTTAGATAGCCTACTTGCACAACATGAACGACTATTTGTCAACTGGATTTATCTACTGATCAAAGCTGTAACCTAACCAATAATTAGTTAGAAACTTCGAATAATCATTACGGTAACTTTGTCAGTTATTGACAAAATTACCGTAATGATGATTTGAAGTTTCGCGCGAAACGTGGAATACATTGAAAATGTGGCTCTTCCAAAAAAACGTCTTGATTGTTAATATGACGGATGTACAGCGCGTGACCTGTGATGTCACTCATGTGCTGTGCATAAATCAAGTTATTTTGGATATTGTTTGGTTGCGAGGTCATTTATTGGCCAGTAGTTTGAACAGGTGGTTCTTTCAAACGGGATGAAAAATCCAACATGAATAATTTGTTGAGACAACAAATTATTCATGATGTATACCGGTAATTATTCAATCACTCGATAATTGGGTGCCGTAATAAAAGAGAGCGAGGTGGCCGAATGGATACGGCTCAGGACTTCCGAGCCCCGCCGCGTTGTGTCCTTAGGCTAGGCACTTTATCTCGATCATGCCTCTCTTCCAACCCGCACTAGGTCAACGTGAAAGTGCAGGCCTTAACCCAACATGGGGCATCAATCGTGTATACATGTTGAGGTATATACGTCCTGCAGTGGACTGCGCATGTATAACATGCATGCAAGGCTGTACAAAAAATAAGGCCAATTAGTTACAAATATACACTATAGTTCCCCAATAAGATACAAATGATGCAGAAAAAACGATTTGTTTAAACATTTAGTTGCGAAATAAGTGAGAAATGCAATGTATCATTTTAACACAGGTTTTAGACTTGCTCAAGTCCATCGCGTTTTTCACACACTTTCGAGATTTGATCAGCACGCCCCAAATTAATTATATAGGCCTATCGCACGTTTCCGATTTGTACACTCCTCTGATCTCTCCCCACACAAACATGATGATACATCGACGGATACTACAAGAAGACTTGTGCCGCGAATCTACTCCAATGTAAGGCGCTATGAATTGCTCGGAGACCCAATTAGGATCTTTAACTATGGATAAAACCGACCTCCGAGTACCGTACTCTCTGTAGATTAAGAGCCATGTAAATGTCGGTCCTTCCGGTAATTTACTATGGTTGTGCAGTTCGTTATGCTGTCTTTCCCGTATTTTGTTGATTGGTGCTGCAATTATTATCAATATTTTATGTTTATAGGTTGGACAATGGGTGTTTATTGATTAGCGAACTTTTAAATACATAATATTTCCCGTTTCTACGTGAACCCTAAAAGAGATTAATCACCAGCAGGAATGACCGTGGATTAGGGGGGGGGGACGCTCTCATCATTGACATTTTTTACACAGTAAATTTGTGGTCAGTGAGGTCATGCTCCCCCCTCCCACTTTTGAAAACGGATCCACGCCCTTGGTGTATATTACAAAACAAAAGAAACAAATGGAGATCTGTTCTACTTGGAAGGACAATATTATGTTGTGAGGTCAAGAATGTTGACCTGATCAACGAGCAGCACACCATACTCGGTGATCCCCTGTGAAAACGGCATACCGTACTCGGTGATCCCCTGTCACAGGAGTATGAGAACTTCAACAAGGTACACCAGTAGTGTCCGGTTACCGTATAATTCGTAAACACGAAATAGCGTGACAGCGTTACACAAATAAAAGCCAGGGTATATGTACACCAGAAAGGGTAAATATAAATCATTCACAGTATACAACACTCTAAATGTACCCACCTTTCACTTTATATTTACCCATCTGACACTAAGCGTAGAATAAAACCAGCGGGTGCATTATTTTGGCTAGAAAACAACATTACGCATATAGTATGTGGTGTTGTGACTGATACCCCAAATGATGGGTAAGTCTACATCTAAACCTTTCATAAGTATAGTGAGTGTACATTGAGTCGGTCGGTACCTTGAGTCAGTCACCGCGTACAAATATAGTACTGCGTATGGGCGCGCAATGGTTTGAACGTGAACAAATTTGACAAAACGTTCTAATTGTGTCCTAAAACAGCTTTAAAATTGCGCAAACAGGTATGTTTTACCGTTTATTGTAAAAATGCATGAATGTCGATGTCCAAATCGAAGGGGTTGTAAAGAGGATCGTGAAATTAGGCCAAAACAATTCTATTCCGGAAAAAAATGAGACAATTGTAGCATAAAATAAATGTTTTCATCTTGTGTCTGCTT
The DNA here is from genome assembly GCA_027564615.1 of Psolus chitonoides. NCBI lineage: Eukaryota > Metazoa > Echinodermata > Holothuroidea > Dendrochirotida > Psolidae > Psolus > Psolus chitonoides. The sequence goes on from JAODUJ010611577.1 coordinate 4,081, forward strand.
CCGTTCGAAATGTTTGCATTTGCATCCTATACAGTTCTATATTGTTACAGTGACCGACTCAAGGTTTCACTATGCAGAAAACTGCACAGAAATTAGTTACAGAAAATTCGTTTTTTCTCCGAGTTTTGGACATCAGAAAATCTCAAATTTTAGGATGAAGAAGAAAACATATTTACGAGCACACTAGTTAGTGAATTGTCATCCTTTTCTATTGTTGTATCTTTTTAAGTTGAAAAGTTTCCTTAAGTGACCGACTCATGGTACCATCATGCTATACTTTACGAAACGGACTGAGTAAAACATTTTACCTGCACGCATCATTGCACATCGGAATCACTTGGTGATCACTTGGATGGTAAAGTCGTTGACAGCCTGTATGCCTACTTAGTGTATGGTTTGACGCCAAAAAGAGCAGACTGGAAAAGCTATGCTACTCTCTGTGGGCTATTGTGTATTCCTGGTATGTGGTGTACCTCCAAGTGAGCCCTCAGCTCAGCGCAAGCTATGCGTGCAGGTTAAATCTCATTCAAACTTCAATTTACAGGCAAGTCTCGTTTAAGTGCGGTAATCGACATAACGTGTTGGCGCTGTTCTCATGTTATACCAAAGACATTATAAAGGTAAACACCAAACTCAAAATAGCGGACTGACTATCCATGGAGGCCAAAATAGCGGGGCGGAAGTGCTGATCACTGTTTAGCCGTTTTGACGACCAGTGAATATTTACCAAAGTTATAGGCTACGACTTGTTTACAATGAATGTCAATATGTCATGGAAAATAATTCATTCCTCCTCAATATATTCGACTTGGAAGATTCATTTCACTTGCTCTGCGGGATATTCTACATAAATACCGATATTCGGACGCACAACGACTGGTTTAGTCCATAATGCCTATTTATAGGTATGTTACCATGGTATCTTTAAATGAAGCAAATATAAATGCGCGTACAATTCTTTGCGCGTTCACAACGTTAAAGCGATTGGTGCGTTCATTCTACATATAACTGTTATAAGCGTTAAATATTCCCCCAGAAACACATAGTGAACTACGTTATGCTCGTATACTCCGCGTGCACTTGCCTGGCCGTTTCAACAATTGCCTCTCCTTCAAAACGCACACGTTCCTTGCAGAGCGAGCTTCTTTCTGTACGCAGATGGCCGACGGAATAGAACGGCTGGTCGTTGAAATGAGCACTTCCGCCCCGCTATTTCGGCCTCCTTGGTAGTCACTTCTCATAACAGTGTAGGTGTGGGAGTTCGGTGTCTACCTCTTTATGATGTCTGTGTGTTATACCTAGAGTCTATTTATATAGGGAGTTGCGACAACTAAGAATAGGACGTCATTTTGTTTACGCGCACCATGGTTAGGTGAACGTGCACGGTCTGCGTGACAAACAAACAAATGAGTTACATCTAAGCAAGTCAGCATCCAATTTGAATATGCGGAGTGAGTCAGTGAGCTAAGCCACTCATGAGTAACCTGGATGAAACATTGTGTTTGCTGTTAGTCTCCAAAATTGAAAAAAATCTCCAAATTGACCAAAAATGTAAAATGGATACCCACTCGACGTGTAGCGTAACTTATGAGCCTTCAAGCTAAGCGTCGAAAAGTAAAATTCTCTCCTTCTTCTGTAATGCTTTAACGCCGTTGGTCGGCTCTGCGCTAAACGCCATCTATCAGTGCTTTCCACAGTTGCCTATCATCCGCTAATAATTGTAGTAAGGGGATCCAATTTTATAACGCACATTTAATTCTTCGAGTTGCTTGTTTATCATGCTGATCCATGTTGTTTTCGGTCTACCTCCTGAGCGTTGCACAGATCTGAGTGCTTCGACAAGTGCAAGATGCGCTGGTGATGATGACGGTAGTTTCAACATATGCCCTAGCCACCTTAGTCTTTTTGCTTTAATTGTTCCACTCTAAGTAGCTTCTTTTGTGCGCTCGTAGAGATCATCATTTCTTATTGTATAAGGCCATTTCATTTCCAAAAGTCAATGTTGTACTCCAGAGTTGTAGTGATAGTCCATATTTCGCTATTGTATAGAAAGATGCTAGTGACATAGGCATTGAAAAAAAACTGGCGTCGATATCATAGTGATCAGGTCTTTCAATAGTCTCTCCCATGCATGGCCTTGGCTAAATAAAGGGTAAACAGTACCGGACTCATGCAATCCCCTTGTGGGACGCCCACATTTATTTTGAAACTATGTCCAAGCGCTTGGCCGCATCTAACAGAAAGCTCCACGTCATTCAGCATTACCGAAATTATATGCAGTTCGTCTTCTTGCAGGATTTGTTCTCGCTGACCAAACGCACGGTAATCTCTTCAGACCCTCTTAAAGGTCCCTAAACACTTCTGGTAACTCAAACTTCAAAAAATATTGTCAAAACGAACTCTTACTATTTGCCAGTTCCAACAACACTCTTGACGCGAAGACTGGCATGATAGAAAGCATAACCCTGACACCTCGGAGTTAAACGAATATGCCAGACCAATAACACAATAGGCTAGGATACTGCGACTGTTAGGTTAGACATGTTAAGTACGGTAAGCGATATAAACTATAACAAATATTTGTCGGCAAGACGGGATCATCACCCCAGATAATGCCTTCGCTACCTGGCTAGGTCCCTGATCCTATACTTAGTAGAGACTTACGTTAAGAGCCCCTGACTGTGTTCCTAATATGTAATACTAATATAACGTTCTCCAGCCAACATACGGCCTAACTAATAGTTAGAGGTTATCCAGCTAATCCGTTCATAATACCGCTCACTGGACAGAGCTGAAGAAATGTACCGCGTTGGTATGAAATACGAGCAGTTTACAATAATCGTTAACATGTAGACGTGAGACTCGATAAGTCTAGCTCATTATTCACCCTTTATTTGGGACTAGTAACGACTGCAATACTTCTTTGTGAAAATACCTTTCAGTACTATACAGATTACTGGAAACTAGATGTTGATTTTGAAACAAATAAAATCAAACACTGTTTGAGAGACTATTGTCAGTGGCGTATTAGTGGGATAGGAGCTTGTGAAATCTTTCCGGGCGCAATGGTACAGGGGACGCCAAATTGTGATTTAGGCTCATATGTACTCTACTGGAAAAAATGGCAGCGGGAACCAAAAGCTAAGTTTGCCCCTACCTGCCACCGGGCGCTGATAATGCTCAATACGCCACTGGCTAGTGTAGTAGGAAGCCCAAGCGACTGATGCCACAAGGTCAGACGGCTAGACCTGCTGTTCTCACACGCCTCCAGTTTTTGTATATTAAACTAAGACCTAATTGAGGCAGAATGAACTGGTTAATAAAGAAGGTTTGAATGTGGCCTATTTTATATTTGCGTATGTACATTAGATAGCACAACAGGCTCATTTGGAATATAATATTACACTCAGGACCAATTTTCGCCAGTCCCTACCGTAAAGATGACAGTTTATAATGTAATTTTTCTAAACCATTTTTGGTTCAACTTTGATCTAAAAAATGTGTTATTATTTTTTCCTTATTACTCACATAGTTATGTTCGAATTTTCGTCCTTTGAGCCAATGGGATTCCTTAGTTTTTGTTTCTCGATCACGTTGACTGGCTAAAGCCCTAATTCTATCTAGGGTTTGATATGGTGCATCCACACTGACTTTGAAGTCGGGTGATTTGAAGAAGTACCGGTACGGTATGACAGTCTGATAAGGTCAATCTGGCGTGCGATGCTTAACATCAGGTGGCAAGACCATGTATCGAACGAAAGGTTGCAGGAGATGATTGGCGGTTGTTGGTGTTTCTCATCCAATGACATCATTCGCATGAAAACTATGTGGCTTGGACATGTGGCAAGACAGGGTGGCATTGCACGTGCTGTGATCAGTGGCCTTCCTGCTGGTACTCGTCTTCGATTGGTCGACAATATTAATTCATGGTCAGGGCTGTCATCTGCCGAACTGGTCGATGCTGGCATACGACATGTCCAGATCAAACCAACGACAATTGTACATCACCGATATAAGTATAGGCAACATTTCCTGTATATTAGAATGGTTTGCCTCTGTGTCTGTCAGTCGTAGAGTGTGTCCGCCGATATGGTATGTGTATCTCAGCCTTATTTCCAGTTCAAATACAGTGTTTGAATCGATTGAAGATAACGGCTATAGGGGGCTTGCGTTGGCGTCACACAAACGTGAAGACAGCGCCCTCCCAGGGGACAAATGTAAACAAATGTAAACAAAGTAACCCATGCGCGCGAGGTCCGAACGTACGTGCATTGTATTGTGCGTAGACATTCTGTACCCTCTACGGTAATGTTTACATTGTCCCTCGAGAGGTCGCTGCTTGCGTATGTGTGACATCATATGCAAGACCACTATTACAGCATATGAATTATGATATTAGCTGGTCGGCACTCAAATAAGGAATTTCGTTTCTTTACCACATCGATGCTACCTGCAATTTGACTGCCTATACTATTTTTCGAGCTTTTCTTGCCCATGAGGATGATGATTTACTTAAAACAATAGGTATTGTTACATTTTAAATCTATGTTTTTAGTTTTTTTAAACGCAATATGCCCTTAACGCGCGCTTTGGAAGCGTTGATGTGCTCATGTTTTTTGAAAAGAAAAGTATGACGCAAGATGTGATTATTCTGTTAATTAGGAATAAGGTTAACAACCAAATTTTTTTTTTAACAACCAATAATTATTTGTTTCATATTTTTAATCAGTGTTCACATTTCGTTTTTCGTCCGGGAAACTTGACTGACTTCCGTTGCATTGTGTTCGTAACTTGTAGTGCCAGAGATGCTACATGCCTATTAAAATGATATTTTTAAACTATATATTTTTCATATCCATGTTCCGAAGAGACCAATTATGTAAACTGATTGTTTCTGTTTACTGCATGTTTTTCGAGGATGAATTTGGAAGAACTGAAACGAAGTTGGCAGTACATTCGTTTATCAAATGATAATTTAGAACCAATGCCAACCAAAATTATTGAATGTAATAAGTTTAGTGAAGTTTAGTCATGCGACATATAAATTTCAATTCTCATATTTGATTCGTCTTACCTCGTAGGCTACCTCATCTTACCTCGTAAGTCTTGCCTTATAAGAGTCTTAATTTTTTACCACGTCCCCCTAACACTCCGATTACAATTATGGAAATAGTTGAGTTTTTCAATACGTACAAGAGCTGATGAAAGTTTATTTCTAAACTTATAGTCTACTTTGTTTTCATGAGATGGCTGTCGCTTTAATTTATCTGTATGATTAACGTATCGTGTGTACGACACGGGTTCACGATGCCCGAGGGTGAACCGGCATTGGTTGATAGGGAGATGGGAAACTCGGTCACATCGACCCTTACCAAACCGAAGAGTATGGTACTCGAATAATTCCCGAATTTTGTTCCAGTTATGTTCGCCAAGTTTTATAGGCGCGCTATATCTAGCACCTTAAAAATACAGATTTCATTACACGCGAATTTGCCCTGAATCTTTGATTTATTCGAGTAAGAACATCCCCGGGACATAATGGTTTTTCCCTAGATCAGGATATAGGATAAATCTTTCTCGTATTCTCTCGATTGCAGCCCGATATATAACTAATGTTTTATTTACAATGCCAGAATGAGTCGACCACGTAAAACCTCAAGTGTTTCTTAATCCCAAGTTAATTGCCGTAAAACTTTCCCGCCATTTCGACGAATGTAACTTTTTCTACTTGAAACCAATCATCAATTTAACGCCTTCCATTATTCAATTTCATTCCAGAAATTAAATCGCGAATGAACGGAGTCTTGGAGGTGTAATTGCCGTAGAGAAAGGGGCCCGATTGGGAATCGAAGGAATTGCAGAACCACGTGGTTGATTACCATATACCAACATAAAATGGAAGTACAATATCTGGTCAACAGGACAGAGGCGAACATCTTTGTTACCGATACGGTGTTCACTACTACTTCTACCGAGACAGCCCTCCTGAGACCCAACAAGACACTGTTATGCTTCGAGCTGGTCATTTCCGGAATAATTATCGCCAACGCTCTCTTTGGGAACCTAGTTGTCGTGAACACCCTTTGGAGGAAGAGGAAGAATTTGACGCGGATGCACTTCTTCATATATCATTTGTGCATTGCAGATATACTATCCGCAGTGTCAAGTCAGTTCCCGGTTTTTGTATGGGATATTACCTTCTTTTTCTACGGTCCCGATATTATCTGCAAACTCGTGAAATTCTTTTCGATATTCCCGATCTACCTGTCCTCGTATATCCTCATTCTCACCGCTTTTGACCGGTATCTCGCTATTTGCCACCCTCTCCTCGGACTGAGAGGCAACCAGAAACTACGCATGCGCACAATGGTAGCAGCGGCCTGGATTTTGTCGGCCATTTTGTCGACGCCCCAAATGTACTTCTTCGGTTTGGTATACATACCACAGTACGGCGGAATGGAGTGTTGGGCGAAATTTCCTTCACTGGCGGCCGCTAGGGCATACGTGACACTTTTCTCGTCGGCGGTGTTCGTCGTACCGAGCTTACTTCTAGCCGTCATCTACGGTCAAATATGCTCGACCGTCTGGCAAAACATGGCAAAAGCGACGGGTCATAAGCAGGTCAGCTTGACGGCCGGGAACGCCGAAGAGACCGAACAGAGTGGCGTCGAAATGAAGCGAAATGGCAATAGTCACCGCAAGAACAACGACGGACAGAATCAGCTCTATAGAAGCCACACCACAGAGGCCAGAGTTAGTCGTGCCAAAATCAAAACCGTTAAGATGACCCTCACCATAGTAACGGTTTACATCATCTGCTGGAGCCCCTTCTTCTTTTCTCTTCTCTGGAGTGTTTGGGCTTCAACACATATACACGGTGAGTTTATCAGTTCTGACCAATTATAGTATGACAGGAGTATTCGAACTTGGTGATCCCCATCACCACTTTGGTTATCTTGGCGTTCCTCCAATGACGGGCCCCATGGATTTTTTGCACCATGAGGAATGCTTGGATGCTTAGTTGCTTAGATGCAAAATAGTAACATGCTTCACAAGATTGACGTTACCAACCCTAGAGGACAGCCTAGTGGGGTGTGGTGGAAGTGAGTATGCACGCCCTCTTGATCCTCCACCGACTGCGACCCTTTCCATTAAACTGAACAACATTAATACATTTGAACCGGTATTCAGAGTTTATTCTGCTGAAATGTGAAACCTATCAAGAACTCAAGATTCAATGATATCAAACGCTTCTTCATTTTCGAAAGGTAACACAACGACAATTTCACTCCTATATTACCTTTAATTGATGAGTTATGGGCAAAACAAAAGTGCTAAAATCTTCGCGGCTGCCCGGCACTCTGGTAATAAAATTAGTAGTGTTTAAAATAACGAGACCTCTTCCAAACAATCAATCACAGCGCAGCATAGATATTTCCTTTCCGTGGAGTCGTGAACTGCCGGATTTATTAGATTAGTTTAGTTTAGTATATACGGGTTCTAGAAGCTCTACTGAATCTCATCTAGGAAACCGGAAGCCAAGTGTGATCATAGATGAACACCGGCGATAGCTCGCTTTCTGTTTTCGAAGAGTGTTCAGAGCGTTCCTGCTCCCGGGACCGCCATTTTACGTCCTCATCCGACGGACGTGAGGGAAACTCCCAGCCTTTAGCCACTTTTCTAAATGACGAAAGAGGTGGTAGCAACCCGACCGTCATCACTGCAGGACAGCCGTGTCGACTTAACCAATGAACCTATTTTCCCCTTGCTCTCCCATCGAAATCAACAACTGCAGTACAGGTGTCGGAAATTGAGAAACCATCAACAACTGCAGAACAGCCTTTTGGTGAGCCAGGCTTGGGATTGAACCCGGGTCTCTGCGGTGAGAGTGCTCACTCTACCACTATATATATATATATATAATTATAGATATATATATATATATGCAAGACCCCACAAAAATGACAAATTTGTGTTTTACTTCATTATAGATATTCACATGCGCATAGCCAGAGATTCTCCATGGAGGGGTTATGGTTTATGGGACTTGGAGGAGAGGAGGGTGTCCCCCTCCCCTTTGGCAGGCGAAAAAAATGCAATTTACAGGTCCTTAGATGCAAATTGGTGCAATATATTTGTTTTTCCAAAGAAACTGGTAACTTTCTCGCATTGTTTTTTCTTCTTCTCGCGCTTAGTTTTTGTTGTACTTAGGTCATGGGGGGCGGAGGTTGAACCTACATACCCCCCCCCCCCCCGTGGCTACGCGCCTGGAGATTCATCCCCTTTCTTCTTCCTTTCTTCCAGCCTGGGTCGACGCCATGTTCCATGTTATGGCCAACATCAACGCCTGCACGAACCCCTGGATTTATCTCATCTTCAGCGGTAACGTGGGCGGCGCCATCAAAGACTTTTTCTGGTGCTGTAAGTCCTGCCAATCGAGCAAGCACCTACCGATACCAACAACTACGGCCCAGGGGGACGAACATTCCGGTGGGCGCTTCGCCCACTCCCCAGCAGGGCCCAGGACCGCTACAACAAGTGGGCAAGAACATGAAGCCGATAACAGTAACCCCAATGCAACCTTTTAAAGTGCTATACCGTATACCCTTTTTTTGTTTTTAATATCGAAGCACAACTCAAGGGTCACGGTATGTTGCAGATAAAAATCGTAATGAACGAGTATAGTGTAACTGTCATCGGTTCACTCTGCCGATATGCATGCCACACGCATCCTCTCCTCCACATGGAAAGGTCCTAGCACTTTCATCACTACTGCATGTGAAGAAGTATTTATCCATTAACCCTTGAGCCCATGGCTCTGATTATACAGGAGGATTTGGCGGGAGAATGGCTGAAAGGCCGCCTAAGCTCGGCCCTATTGCCTGGCGCATATCAGCAGAGTCAGGCCTCAGTGCTTCTGTATCCTCCTGCTCGAAATTCGCGGCCGCTACTCGCAGTTGCGAGCTGAAATGAATTCAGACTTTAGTAATGTTGTGGGAGAATAAAATAAGAAAAAGAGACAGTTAACCCTCTTTTTACATAGGTACCGGCTATCAAATATTAACCAAATATGGTGTTGTTTCGTCGTGGAAATTGAAAAGTAGGTTAGAGATTCACACCCTTATTCATCTCAATACTCCGAGGGGCAGTGAAACTTTTGATCGAGGGGCTATGGTCAGGATAATTAGTTCGACACACCCTGCAAGAAACATCCAGTTCGATTTCGCTTCCATTTTCTAGGGGGGGGGGGGGGTACCGGGGTGTTAGGAAATGGAAATGTTAAAGACTTCTTTCACCCCCACCCCAATGTCTTAGTAGGTTGTGACGCCAATGTAAAAGTGCATGGTGAATGGGAGCATTGGCACGAGAACATGTTTACGAATATGGAGACACCACATGTGGAAAATGTATGAGTAGGTCTTTATTGTTACGTCAGCATTCATTAATGTATTCACCATATGGCAGTATCTCCTTCTGTTTACCCAGTAGGCTATATAATTATTATAAATGAATTGTAGGTATAATTCATATGTCCTCGTCAGTCTAATAAATTGTTTGTATCAGGGTTGATCATTTGTTTTATACATTAACTAGATTTGATACCAACTCATAGGCCTATACGGTAATCATCAAATGAATGCAGACTTGGCAGTGTGACTAAAAATGTCGTAGTAAAATTTCGACACAGGATGTATTGCATTGTTTTGTTTTGACTTTATAATGATATGCATCTGGTTCCATCCATCAAGTGTTAAACGACATTCAGTACATGACGTCATGAGCTTGCCTCAATATGGGATATTGCCCAGCCGTATGCGCATGCACAGAGGCCGCCGTGTTTGTTGTTCCAGACTGACGACCATCACACACAACATCTATGGTTGGCCATACGGGTATGGTTGGCCGTGGCTGCCAAAACCCCATTAAAGCTACACGTAGAACCAATCTCTACGCGTAGACCAA
>JAODUJ010612687.1:0-14030 GCA_027564615.1 Psolus chitonoides
GAAAGAGCATTTCATTTCCTCTCAGACAAAAAATACTTCTAATTGACAACTTTCATTGCAAATATCAATCTAAACCAGATTAAAACCGGATTACGTATAATCCACACTTAATTTTTTTGAATTGTGGGACTTATAGGGTTAAGTGACGCATCTGAGTGACTATTGGCCTCACTTTTCCAGCACAGAATATAGCCTACCCTCTGAGGATCACCAAATTTGAGGTTATATTGTTAAAAAAGTCCTATACTGAAATGGAATTTTACCTAATGTTCTACAGAACGTTCCATTATACCCCAAAAATCATTATGTTGACTTTAATCCTGATCAATATTATATATCTGTGAGCAAAGTAGCATTGTTGCTGCTTGGAAATGATGATCTGAAATAGCCATCGAGAGCTGAGATCCCTTACTCACTTTACCTACCGTATTGAGCTAAACGTCCATCCAAATCCTTCAATGTCACCGTAAGGAGCATTTTCCAAAATATGCCATGCCAGGGGTTTACAAACGACATACGATTCTACTCACTGCAAGCGCATCTGCGAATCCATTTCATCCGAGAGCTATTGGCCCCTGCGTCCCCATCCTTTCTTTTCCTGGAAACTCGATCATTGGAACGACCTCTTCTGGTTCACGACCATCCACAGCTGTAGGCTACGGACAAATACATAGAGAAAAACAGGAAATTAGGTGACGTGTCTTTCATGACACCATCTGTCCAAATGGAATTTCGTCAACTGCAAGATCGACACAGATACAGGACGGGAAATGAATTCTCTTAGACCTGTCTGTAAGTGACAAAGCTTCTTATGAAAGCATTCCTCTAACTTCCCATGGACCAAGAGCAGATTTCGGGACGATTTTAGGCCATATGAACACCACCAATTATTCTGTTATAGAATGCCGGGTTAACCTTCTCCAGACCACGAGGTGACTGAACTGCGACGCCAGATCCTCTCCGCATAGTCTCCCGATCTGGCGACCCCACTTCATTCTTGGAAGATATGAAATAACAAGAATTATTACCTCCAGACAGAACCCAAACCAACAACAGTCTGATTTCATGATCAGTCCCCAACAATGAACCATATCTTCGTCTCGCCCGTCTCCAGACGCAAGTGGACAAAATCCCACTTTATGCGCACGCCACAACTGATTCGCCATTATGTTCAACATTTATCCGTGACCTCCCAATGAATAGTTGTAACAGAGCAAAGGGTGTTCCAATCCTCGTGTAGAGTGCGAATGACTTTCTCCCAAGAAGCTAGGAACAAGAAAGTATGCCGTCCAAGAGCGCTTGCTCGGGGAATATACGGTACTAAGTTAAGGTCCAACCTTTGCCGCTGTTGTTGTGTTTTACTGGATAGCGAGTTTCTTACAGTCAAAGCCGGACTAGAATTTTGTAAGCCCCGTGGGTGTAGGCATTTTAGGGCGACATATCCTGTACACTTCCTTCCTGAAATAATTTTCTCTAGTTTTATAAACAACATATCGTGGTGGGAAAAGAAAAGTTCGGTGAGCCATATTGGGTTCATGTTGGGAAATATGTATGCATATAGCTAACTATAGGACGATTTGCCACCACGGAAGTCCATCACCAGTATACACGTTACCATGCTCTCGGTTACGCCATATGGTCTGATCTTCAAATAATTGGAATCTGATCTGACTATTATATTTTACATAGAAGCGATTTTCGAAATGTGTAACCTACTCCAACGCGCACCTCCTTGCTCTGACTCCCCACAAACGCTGTATGTCACTTTAGTTCATAATTGTTCTATTATGGTACTTCAAGCTCGGAAGTGTGGTCAAATATGAAGCAGCATAGGCAGAACACCGTTTATGTACAGGCAGAAACATGATATCACATAAGGCTCCTTTTAATGAACAGCGTAATACTCAAAATCAAATTTGAGGACCTAGAAAGCTATTCTTTGAAACGAATTAAGGTAGCTTCTAATTGAAAATGAAGTATGCTGTACAAGCAGAAACCTGTTTTAGTAAAATAGAGGGTGTCTTATCGTTTAAATCCCTTACTGCTCCTTTAAATTATCTGTTGATATTTTAATGCCCAAAATCAGATTAGAGGACCTAAAAACTATATTTTGATACAAATTATGTAGCTTTCAATTTAATATCGAGTAGGCTGTAGAAATACATGTTGGTAAAAATAGAGTGCGCTCTCTCTATAAAAACGGTATGCTCTTTTAAATGATCTGTTGATACTTTATTGCCCGAAATCAGACTAGAGGACCTGAGAAACTATACTACGATACAAGTTATGTAGAGTCTTGTTCAAAATTAGTTAGGCTGCACAGACAGAACCACATGTCAGTAAAATAGAGGGCGTCCTATCTATACATGATATGCTGATACTCCTATAAATGATACGTTGATATTTAAATGCACAAAATCGTATTCGCGGCCTTGGAAAACCCATAATTTGATACAAATGTTAGCTGTTTAAACTTAGGTACATACATTTGCAGTAGTGTAGAAGTTCGATTCGGCGGCCATTTTGAATTTCCATTATGGCCACCATAGGGGAATTGAAAAAATTGTAAACATTGTTTTACACATAACCGCGATACTTCACGAAAATGTAAAAATTTGCAATTCTCTAAAAAATTAAAAAAATCGAGCGAACGGTATTTTGGTGACATAGGGATATAGACTATAAATAAGGCTAGGCCCCAAGCGCGTATCGCTGATCTCACCCGGCGACACTACACTGGACTAGAGAATCAAACTAAGCTCGTAGACAGTCATAATACTACCTAGACCCTCAACCAGGACGTTGATTTCGTTGTACTCCATACTATATAGTACATTCGCCGTGTACTAGTAAAACAACTGGGTGTCGGCTAGGGGATAAATACTATCCCGATGGACTGTATCGTACGGCCGTACCACCATTACCTTTGAGCCGAGGTAAACGACCTGGGTTGCCAATCACAAAAGGGTAATCGGCTCAGACCGAACTGAGTAAACCGTCCTGCGCCTAAGGGAGGCAGTACTCAAGAAACACTGAATGGTTACTAACAGCTTGAACTTAGCTTGACCTTAGACCCGAGTAACCCCCAAACGGAAGGTGCATCCCATCTGACGGCTATGCAACCCACTGTATGGCATCCTGAACACCACTACTGTCGATGTTACTCACACCCTGACCGGAAGAGTCCGGGACTTGCCTAACCTCTAAAATTTGCATTTCTCCCGAGTCCTGCCTGCTACCTCAGGCGGTCCCACGTCCGAGTATCAACTATGCTCTACGTAGCTCTATAGTCGAAACCAAGGGCGCACATCGTATGGACTGCCATGCCCATCACTCTGCTACTGCAATAAAAAAAACCAGCGTGGCGGGTGAATCTGACTATCCCTAAAACCTGCCAAGAGACATAACGTCATCATCGCATCCTGGAGAGCCTGCTAACCTCTGTGACCTTCCTAAAGCCAATGAGCGTAGATACTGGTGGTTATCGCGAGAACTGGCGGGCTTACGAACCCGACTACTAGCTCTAACTCCATGTGTACGAGGACTAACTAATCCAAGCAGGGCCGTACACAGCGGGGAACAGCAGGGGCAGTTTCTCATGCAGAAATTTTAAAAGTAACTTATTTCAGCTAATGAAAATATGTATCACATCGATCTCTGAAGTCATTGGGTATTAAAAATGGCAAAAATATGATTCTTTATTGTCTTTCTCGTATCAGTTTACACTTCGTAGATCAATGTGTACAGTAGGCCTGTGTGTGTGTGCGTGTGCGTGCGTGCGCGCGTGTGTGTGTGTGTGGGTGCGCGCGTGTGTATGTGTGTGTGCGTGTGTGTGTGTGCGCGCGCGTGTTTGTGTGTGTTTGCGCGTGTTTATGTGTGTGTGTCTGTGTGTTTATGTGTGTGTGTCTGCGCAGTGCGCGTGTGTGTGTAGGTGTGTGCGCGCGTGCGTGTGTGTGTATCTTTGAATCCTTTCTAGTTTTTGTTATACACGTGGAATGTTTTAGTATGCTGATGTGGGATACAAAAGTAAAAGTAGGCCTATGAGATGTGAAGAAGTACAGAGTAACATTTTGGGGCGCGTTGCGTACTGCTCTTGTTCTTCATTAGGTAATTGACGTGGCATCAATTCGAGACCTCTTTGATAACGTTCCAAAAAAAGCTAATTTTTGGGGAGATGGTGCTAAGAGAAATGAGATTTTTAAAGAGACTGTCACAAATGGAGAAGATAGAGAGGTATAATGATCTGGCTTTGCGTGTTTCACTCAAACTTGCTTAGGAAAACATGTCCTGTGAATATCAATAAGCTACTTTCTGTTGATTTTATTAAAGTGTATTTCCAGACATTCTATTAGGGTACGGTCATTACAATTAGACAAGCCACAGGTTACACATTTTCGTTTACTTCGTTCGTGTTACTCTCAAACTTTGACCAACTGTTGCCCCCCTCCAACAAAACAATGCACATCGCTTGTAGGTTGAAGTTTATTTAGCCTACAGATTCAAATTAGTAGACCTAGTCGAGCGAAGATGTGGAAAAACGTTCAATATTTAAATATGAATTGCATTTTTCCCCCTCAAAGTGATTTTACCGAATACAATTTGTCTAATATACTCTTTTAAGTAAGTCGCAAGTCGTGAGAAAAGGTCGTCGACCTTGATACAAGACTATAAACCCTGGTACTTAAGGAAGTGTACATTTCTGAGATCTTAAAATAAAGATTGTTTAGATGCAACTTGTAAGGCGTGGGAAGTGATGTGCCATTTCCGGCAATCTTGGAGGCATTTTTGGCAAAGATTTTTGTGCTACGCTAGGCGCCAACCGATAGTGGTGCTCCGCTTAGATGGCGACATTTTTCGAGAGAAACAACAAACCCTGCTCATTTGTAAAAGGTTTATTTTGTTCGTTCTGAGTAATAACATAGACTATCTGGACACTGAAAGTCAATTTAGAGCTGTGTTTGGACGTATTTCTATTCTATTGTTGTAAAAAATATCGCGCTACGTGCGATTATGTCTCTCTTCACCGCTAGTATATGTAATTCCAATTATGTATTTTTGTTCCCAGTTAAAAGCCCACTTTTATCTTCAACTTTGAATCAGCCAAGACCATGTGCGCTTCTCGTGCAGTTGAAAGGCCTCTTAAGTGCCATAGTTTACCCTGTTCCTTTTCAGGTGGAAAAAAACTTACGAACAGCATTAACCCTTTACCTGCCACACTTTTCTCCAGAGGGTTCTAGCGCGCGGTAAAATTCTTGTGGCACACAGCTAACATGCGTGGGAAATGCGCAAACAATATCACAGCATTAAGGAGCCAGTTCATGCGTAAAAATGATTCCTTTGTAATATTTCGAATAAAATGCAATCATTTTGCTAATAAAGCTTTTCAGTTAGGCCGGACTGCCGGACACACGGTGCGAGTTTGCCGAAATATCGTACGATTTTTAAAGAGCATATGACACATAATGGAAAGTTTACAATAGACATACAGTAAACTAAACATTTCGTGTCATATGCTTTTTAAGCAATCGTACGATATTACGGCAAAATTGCACTGTGTGTGTCCGGCTTCGGCTTTGCGCATATTTTGCATGTATGGTATTACTTCAGATTTTTCTCCCGCTTCACGCGCACGAGCTGCAGTAGTGCTACCATCATTTTTTGCGCATTTTGCATGCATTGCATTTGCGCATGCATCTTGCAGACACGAACAAACTTTTGCGCTTCGCATATTTGTGGCGCATTTCACTTCCATGGTAGCTGGCTGCTACCATTTTTTCGCGCACTTCGCGCACTGGCTGTGTTTTTACTGTGGTAGTATTTTGCGCATTTGGCGAACAAGATAGCTGATCTTCACCGATTTTTGTCTAGTTCATCACGCGTTCTTGATAAACCAAATGTAGGCTATATCAACATCTTGGCTCCAACACCACCCCTATACGTGTCCTAATGTATCACCATAAGTTCATGCCATTGTACGCTTCGCATTCGCAATCAGTATATCTTTTGCCCCCCCCCCCTTTGCCCGAGACCCTGGATACGACACTGAGGGGAATCTAGTTCGCCCCTCACTACCTCATAATATCCTTGTTAACAATGTGTAAGAAATGGCACCGTTACTAAGGGGGTGGATCGGCATAGAGTTCACTGGAGCTTTCAGCACGGTGGAGCAAATACGCTCACCGCAGAAACTGCTAGTGAGGTAGGAGACGAAGGTAGATGGCGTCTTCCAGGCGGCTGCCCTCATAATGTAGGTACTCTGGCAAGCCACGTCTTCGACGTGACATGACCATCTCTGCGGGTGGCGTATGAGGGGTGATAAGCTTGACAAGCCGCTTCGATAACGTGTCTTTAGAGGACGCCGACGAGGGACTTCTGGGTAGGATAAAGAGTCTCTCAGATGTCCTCACTGACTTCTTTCTCAAATACAACCTCGAGGACCAGACGGGGCACCACTGTTTGTCTTCTGGAACCAAAAAAACTCCTGTAATGCTGGCAGAACAATCTCATGTGACATGAAGACGCATGTCTGGTTTTCTGCCGAAAACTGGGGATCCGGGAGAAGGCGTAGCCTACTCCTATCGGATCGAAACGGATGAAGCCCTCCTTGGAAGAAAGTGCATCTATCCCACTTCTCCTTCCTGCTGAGACCGCTACCACTAGGAATAAGGTTTTATAAGCCAGGTGCTCTAGTTCCGCGTTATGAAGCGGCTCGGAAGGTGGGAGCGCGACATCGGTGTACTGGCTTGACTGGGCGGCCCGAAAGGAGCTCGGTAGAATGCACCAAGCTTAGGAATCTACTCCTCGCTGGCGACTGATATAGGCCACTACTATACCAAGTCTGCTTCGGCGGTGCCACCCAAGGGACTGAGATTCAAGTAGACTCTCAAAGAATATACTCGGCTCTAAAGCGAAAACTGCTTAGAGTAGACTGAAGGCTCCTCTACTAGCTGGCCGAGTACCGGCAGACTGGAAGGCTGGCCCAATGGCCCCCATGTACACCGACTGGCCCGGCTGGAACCGGTGACAATGGTCCTGCTGGAAGAGCCTGCCCTGGAACCCAAAGATTCCCGTAGGGAATCGATGGCAGAGGATTGTCCGAAGGCTTCTATCGGAAGCTCAACAAACCGCCAAAGGATCGGGCCGAAACTACTCCGGGAGCCACTACTCGCTCGGCTACCTTGTGAGAAACAGTAAGGGATCCTGTCGAAATCAAAACGGTCAGAGCAAACGGACTGTCAAAACCTACAGCCCTAACAAGTATAAAAGGTGGCTTACTACTGGCCTGGTAGTAAATGAGGGTTTTCAAAAGCTTACTGCAAGAGATAGCAACCACCTACAGCCCTTGGAATGGTTTTATTTGGAAGCGAACACATAGGGCGTTCAGAAAATGTATAGAGGAACTGTAAAAAAACTGCTGAGCACAGCAGACAAAGTAAAAAACCCGGTAACCTCAATGGTCGTCTTGAAGGGGTAGGCACCAACATCAAAGCAAACATCAAAGGAACACGGAATGTATCTGATCTGCTAAAAATGATAACCACGGTGGGTAAAATGAACATCTAAACCGGGACCGCGGCCGCAATAGGTGTGATCCCCACCCACGGAGTGCTGGACAATTTAGAAAGCTAGATGCTATGCTCAGCTAGCTTGTCACCCCTTTTGATCTCTCGCGGCTCGCTCGCTCTCCTTGCTCGCTCCGTTGGCTCGCCGCCGGAACGTAATCGAGGCATCCGAGGACCCGGACACCACAGCTCCACTCCCGAAGGTCCCTCCTCCTTGATTTCTCTGACCTGGAAGAGCCAGTATCCTGACCCTGTAATATAGCGCTACCCGAAGAACTTCGAAAATACCTCACAACAGGTGGACCCGCAAGGTCACCGAACACGGGTACCACCCGACGCTGGACCTGTCCGAAGCTCGACGGGTAATGGCCACCATGAGGCATCCAAAGCCCCTGGCTGTGCTCGGTAGCTTTCTCATCTCTTCTATTGAAATCACTGCCGACCGAACCTCTGGCCGGGCTGATGGGTGGTCGGCTGGCTGATCGACTGACTGGCCTCGCGGCTGGATGTGCCACCTACCTAAAAAACTCCTTCCAGGGAGGGCCAACAAGCCCAGGCTGAGCTGTCATGTACGGCTAAACCCATATAGAGTCCGCCGGTAAAAAAGGGGGGAGGGGGGGGGGGGGAGGCCTATGGGAAATCCGTAAGGCTGCACTAAAAACCAAGCAACAAATCCCCTGATCCGAAGGGTACCAGGCTTATATGGAACCAAACCTCTAGCTAAAAAACCTTAACCCGAAGTAACAATGCCTAAAAATCTCCAGAACAGGACTGGCTTGATCCATGACTAAGGAGGCTACTGCCTAGAAAACGACCCCCAATGAACCAAGCAACGAATTCCCTTAACCAAGGACACAAGGGAAACCCTAAACAGCCGGAACAAAGCCTTTAACCCGGATACCGAGCAACCCTTGGGAATAGCCGGGGAATATTCCGCCTATCCCCGGTAACCAAGGCTAATCCCACAACAAAGGCACCCTGCCTTCCAAAGAATTTGTAGAGCCCTGGAAGTAGGAAAAACCTGGAGGCTGGTAACTAGGGAAACCGTACAAACAGAGGACCCCTGGACTACCGAGGCAAAAATCTCAAGGAAAACCTCAAGGAAAACCACGGGACCAAAGCAGCCGGACCCGGGCAGCCGTGGAATCCACGTGGAATAAACCTCTAGACCGTGGGAATAAGCCCCGTACTAACCCTATGGCAAGCCTCTGGGGAAAGAAAAATCAACTTCCCAAAAACCTCGAACCAGGTGACCCTCAAATAACATGGAAACCCGTGCCAACCCCGTAACAAGGGGAAACGGGAGGAGGAGTAAACAAGAAAATGCACCTAACATATGACATCTAAAAAACACAAACAAAAGAGTCATACAAAATGCATATAACAAATATGCAACTGTGACATGCAATAACCCAAAAATTATACAACATGAAATACAGGAACTGGCAATAAAGTATCCTGATCATGCAAAAACAAAATATATATACTTTTTGCACTGGCGATATAAATGAACATGCATCCTAAAAAGCTCTATCCCAGCAACAACGGGGTCAACGCCCCGACGACAGCTCTAAACGTAACTCAATCTAACGGAAGCAACATGGCTGCTAACGATATCAGGGTGCAAAAGGGCGGGAATAACTCCCGCGATTATGTTCGCCAGAAATACAAAACGAACGGGAAAAACTAGAACTAGAAAACTAGAAAATCCCGTTCGTGCAACAACAAAACTCTCCTAATCTTACGCGCTAAGGCTCCACGAGGAGAATTTTACAAAACGTTGCTATTTGTTCAAATTTAACATAACTGAATTTTGTAGTGTACACAGTTTTGCACTGGCAGCTCTAATATGTTATTGATATGACGTTAGTGGCATAGATGTTTCCATAATAACGAGCTAAGTACAAAATAGTAGGCTATGGAAGAAAACTGAATGTTGAATTCCCAAACTACAGTGGCATAGCCAGGATTATAGTGGGACACTGTTCGCACGGGGCACACACTGGCTTTCTTGGGGCACCGACTAGATCACTTTACCAGTTGTATTCACCACGATATTTCCAGGGGGGGGGGGATGGGCATCACCAACATCACGAATTATAGGGGAAGTTCTATCACTGCCTCATGCTGGAGTTCAATCAAAACGCAAAATATAGTTGAGTTGATTTGAGCCATGGATTAACTCTCCGCATGCACAGTGGCTCAACTCTCCTAAGTGCGGCCATTTTGAAAATTGGTCTACCGTCTGAGTTTTATACGAAGTTGAACTCATCACAATAAAGACATTCTATATGCTACATATTATATTTTGTAATGATATTTACTGCTGTGATAGGAGTGATATGACGGATCATATCTGTACTTCTTAAATCCACTTTTCAGTGTGTTTTGTGGTTGGCATGAAGCTGGTTCCATGATGTTTGCTTGTGGAAAAATAATGGTGAAGGTAGCCACTATATATAGAGGGTGTGTGCAAATGAACATCACTACTAGAAATGTTAGTTAGACGTGGTGGCTCAACTTTCCTTGTGGTTCAACTCTCCTGGGTTTCTCCTACTCTAATTTAAAATATGGGATCACTCAATTATCCCATTGGATAGTAGCAAATACTCTCAAATATTTGGCTGCCATTTTGAATTCACGCGATTAATCTATCCACTTATAGGCTACTGCTGTAGCAAGAATGCGTCCAATGCGTCCCTTGCTGGTATCGGAAACTAACTTAAGCGGTGAACGGTAAAGGTATAGGCAAATATTGATATGTGGCAAACCTGTCCGCAGTTTTGAATGCATTAAAATATACTTTCATTCAATTACATGTGTTGACATGCATATTACTTGCGAAATTGGGAAATTGAAGGAAATTTATAATTTTTGCAATAAGAATTGATCTACTTGTGTCCAATAGTATATCACTTTTTCATTCTTTCAATATAATTTGGTACTTGGATTTTACTCTAATTTTGTTTAGTCACATATCAATAACATGGACACGATCGGCCAAGCGGTCATTTTGAACTGGTGTAAGTTGACCGGCCTTAATACAATCGTATTTAAGAATATGCATGTAAACAAGCATCATACTCTCAACCTTTTCTCCTCATATAGTATACCTGAACAGGAGTGACGCATATAATATGGGAGACCAATCCAAACTCGGGAATGATGATTTCAAGGTTTGATATTTTATCGCACATTTTAATACACGTATTGTTCATCGTACTGGATTAATTACCGAATGAGTAATAAAGTACAATAACCCTAATTGTGGACAAAATGAAACCCCATGTGTAGGGCTCGAAAAAGCGCAATTATACCCAAAAGTGAGATATTCCGGGATCCAAAGGAGCCGATTCTGAGAATTGTAAGTGCTTATAAAAATCTTCTATTTAGGGTCAACACTCATCACTCACAAGAAAAAAAAACACACGAATAAGACCTTTCGGCGCAATATTTAATGCCTAAATTTGCAACTTTTTACATTGAAAATTTAGGGTTAAGCATGACCATTTCATTGAAGGAGTGATACCGTATCAACGACTGCGATGGGTATTCTGGAACTCCCGTGATTATTAAGAACCTTTCCGCAATTTTTCAGCGCAAAGTACAGAAAGCGAGAATTTACCTAAAAAGCAATATTCACGCCAAAGTTCCCGAAATCTCACTTTTTCTCTAGGCCGACCTATATGTTATCACCTCAAAATTAACGAGGATTTATAATAGCCTAAGTAGGCCTAAAGTCAAGTAAAAGAACGTTTCTTGTGCACGTCTGCTTCCATTTGGCGCCCCCTGCTTTGGTTTTACTATTGGCTAATAAAAAGAGACCCATTAAAAAAACAACCAAACAAGTTTTACATATAGTTTAGTTTAGTAGAAAAAAAGGATCAGGAAGGACAGTAGTCCTCATTTCGAGACCTTGCAACCGCACCAACCTAATTGAAAGGAGAAAAAACACCCAACTCAAAAACAAACCCACTAAAACACCCGACCATAATCACTGGATATTCTCCAGATAAGTATTCTACATGTGACTCCTCTAATGTTCATTTTAAACATTTTTTATGTTAATAAGACATTCTTATGATGACCCAATATAAACCAGAGCTTTGACAACCTGGTTATTAATTTTATGTATGTTGGAAAATAATTTAAAAAAGAAACAATATAATAGCCTAAATATCGAGACCCACCCGCAAAAATCGAGAAACGTTTTTTTACTCGGTCTAATCTGAATAATTTCTGTAATTTAAATAAGGCATCCTCGAAGTTTTATACTGTCTATGGCAATAACTACTATGACACTTTCCACGCTAGCTGGCTAACGGCCTGCACAAGTATGACCAGAAATGATTTGGAAACCACTTCATACTGTCTCACGTGTGCTCATGGCAGTATGTTCTCGATTATAAAATGTTTTTAACTAGCTAAAAATTTAATATTGAGAGCATTATTGGTCTACTTTGATCTTAGACCAAGTATTAAAGATATTACATTATTTTGTCCGTGATTACCTTGTACTTTGTAGATGGTAAATCACCCGGACGGTCCAATTGGGGCTAAACTGTAGGGGTAGCGATGACGAGAGTGGACCTTTCCTTACACAAATATAAATATTATTATGCTGGTCAGTATAGATCAGCGTTGTATTAGCACGTTTTTGGGCCGACGAAAATAGGAGGCGCACACACCCTGCGCCCCTCCCTCTTGAATCCGCGCCTGTTAGTTACTCAGATTTTGTGTAGCTTTTGAATACAAAAATCTTCGGAAATGGAGCAGAGGGCTATAATTATACAGATGATCAATAAATTGTTATGTTACTTCAAGAAAACATGGACAATAATGCCCAGTCGTGATTGTTATTGTGTAATTCAATGCAGAAAATATTGACTTTTGACGTATCGAAAACCACGTGACATAACGCTAGGCTGGAAACACGTTCGGGCTATTACTAGTTAGCCTTCTCCCTTTTTCAAATTCTGGTGTGTCCACTCAATGTGTACAGATCAGAGCTTGTAATGTTGTTCGAGTGAATAACATCTGTTGTATAAACAGGTCCGTAGGAAGCTTTTCCCAAAGGGGGTGGCATGCAAGCAGATGTATGAAACGGGACTTATTTGGAACGTTTCAGATCGCCGTCCTGGGGGAGGGTCTGAGGGATGTCCCCCTCCCGTTTGATTTTTTCAATATTCGAGGGTCCTGAGATGCAATTTGAGGCTACAAAATACCTGGATTATAAGAGTGTACGAGCGTCAGGTATGCTAAATAATTATTCCCCGGGGTAAACATTGGGGGGAAAAGAGGAGGGCGAACGCACCCCCTAGCCCTTCCGACGGCCCTGATATAACCTCGAAATATGTTCTATTCCTACAGTACATTTCTCAAGAGGTCACCGAAGGGGATAAACTAGGTCGAGCTCTCGGCTTGAAAGGAGGAGAAATCCACGGCCTTAAAAAAGACAACGATGGATACGAGGAATTTATTTATAAAATGTTAGTCAAATGGCAACAGAAGAACGGGCCAGGAGCTACGAGGGACGCTTTGGTAAAAGCACTTACTGAAGCGGGGCTAAAACAGTTGGCCGACGATATAAAAAACTGTAAAACTAGTTAGATTTCATATGTTTCTCACATAGGACAAAGTTATTTATACTAACAATCAAGATGTAGACTGCTATTGGGCTATGAACCAGTCACTAATGCTTGGTTCATATTTGTTGTAAAGGTGAAAACTACGTTGTGTTACTTTTGGAGGATTTATAAGCGAGTTGTATCATTGGATCTTGATCTATTGAAGGTAACACTATTCAAACTCTGATAATGATTCATGTATTCAGCAGAGCTGTAGTCGAGTCCACTTAACCCGAGTCCGAGCCAATTCCGAGGCCAGAGGACCAAATTCCGGACCAATTCCCCATCTGTGACACCCCATTCCGAGCTAATTCCGAGTCCGGAGAAAAACCGAACGAGTCTGGAGTAGAGTCATTTTATGGACTCATCTGGAATCGGTTTCGAGTTTATGAGTCCAGTGAAGTCTATTCCGAGTCCGTTACTCCCCATTCCGAGTCCAGGAAAAAACGAACTCGAACTCGGCACTACACCTCTGGTATTCAGCATTATCTGATTAGGTTTGTATTAGAAATGAGTTCGTTATAACATGTACAATGATAGTGTGTAATTTGTCCTGTCCATGTCCCCTTGATTGTTAATGTCGAGTAGTGACTATACGTGTGATGTGACTACCAGCCCATATGTATGTCAAGTTCCCAAGATTGCTTGTTCGCTCTTTTTCAAATTCATAGACCTCTATTCTTGTTTCTGAATCGCCTATATATAACAACAGGTTCACAATCACCCGATTATCTTCGGGTTTGTCCTACCGGTGAGTACACAGTGCGGTGTTGTAGCCTAGCGGTTAAGCCGGAATCTTCCAATCATAAGATCCCCGGTTCGAATCCCGCCGACAGCAAAG
>JAODUJ010613798.1:0-14027 GCA_027564615.1 Psolus chitonoides
CTGTGATAAGCCAATTTGGTGCAGAGGCTGGCCAAGGCTTATTGGTGTCGGTCGATGTAGGTATATGCACTCTCCGAGTGCTGGTGTTTCAATTTGTTTTGTGAAGAAGAGAAAAAATATTATATGCTACCCTGCCCTAACTGTTCCAGGGAGTGACACAGCTTCTTCCACAGTTGGAAGTCATGATGATTTTGCAGAAATACTACCGGGAATTAATAGTTAGTTTCATGTCCCCAGCATCATTTGAATTTGTATACAATTCAGATACCCATGACAAATATGTTAAACTAAATCTTATTTATTGTTTAGAATCAGTGACTGGGACTCTATGGCATGTTTCAGACTGATATTTTACCAATTTGAGTGTTTGACCATGAAATCAAAATTTACTTAGTGTCAATTCCAATTGAATTACATGAGCAAGTTACTTTTGTAGCCTCTGTCCAATGTAGGGTGACATTAGCATGGTGACAGCTAGATAGATAGTCATGTACTTTTCAGGTGCCATCAGTATTACTACAAATTTATTTCATGCTACCATGTTGCAAATTAACCATCACATCACTGGCTCTGCTAATTGTCTCAAATTTAGACATTGGTATAGAAATTGGTTGCTAGGTCTGTCATATTGTAAAATTGCTAGTTATAAAAAAAATGGCAAGGAATCACGATGCACAGTTGCGTTCTTATTACATGCAGTGCTTATTTTATTTTGTCATGAACAGGAACAAGTAATTGCATCAAAGAAGAACAAGAAGGATGAAGGTGGTGAAGACGGTGCCTCCTCTAAACCAGGATCTCAAACATCAATCGACAGTGGCTATGCAGACTTTGATGACAATTTCAAGCGTCTGCAGGTTCCTTCAGATATGGGATCGCCATGGCTCTCAAAACAACCTAAAGAGGAAGACGAATCTGACTCAGGAAAACCAGACCTGCTTGCAAAGCCAAGCTTCCCGGAGCAGCCGCAACCTGCCAAGAAGTCACTCGCAGAGTACAAACTACAAAAAGAAAAAGAACGGAAGATCAAAGATCAGCGAGCAAAGGAGGAGAAGATGAAGCAAGAAAAGGCGAAATTGGAGAAACGGAGGGCGTACGAAGCGCAGCTGATGAAAGCAGATGGTAAGATACGACCAAAACATGACCCGCAGCACTACCTAAAGCGGCCTCTCATTGGAGCAGAGCACCCTCGCGCTGGAGGAGAACACCCTCACTCTGCTGGAGAGCACCCTCACCCTGTTGGAGAGCGCCCTCACCCTGCTGGAGAGCGCCCTCACCCTGCTGGAGAGCGCCCTCGCCCTGCTGGAGAATGTCCTCGGCCTGCTGGAGAGCGCCCTAGTTCTCAACGTGCTCATGGAAAAGGCAAGGCTCAGCATTCTGGTGATCCTC
Organism: Psolus chitonoides; assembly: GCA_027564615.1. Classification (NCBI taxonomy): domain Eukaryota; kingdom Metazoa; phylum Echinodermata; class Holothuroidea; order Dendrochirotida; family Psolidae; genus Psolus; species Psolus chitonoides. The sequence goes on from JAODUJ010613798.1 coordinate 1,390, forward strand.
ATATTAAGCATTCAAAGGAACAACAAAAGAACAGACCTGTACCTCCTCACGTAGCAGAGGATTCCCGTACTCAAAAGCCAGATGCCTCTCACGTCCAGAGACCACCTCTACATCAAAAAAGACCAAATCATAGCATAACTCCTTCCCCTGGAAAAAATACCAGACACCATCCGCCGGAGCACCCGAAAGGTCCTCCGACTATCAAAACAGAGAGAACAGACGATAGGAAAATGGCAGAGGTCAAATCCAAAGCAGGTGGCAGTCACAGATCCCGTCCCGATGTTTTGAAGCCCCATGGCTCTCTGCATCAGCCCAAAACGCCCCCTGTTAATCGGGAAACTATGAAAATGGACTCACTGATGCCCAAAACTCATCAGCTGCTACAAGAGAAGACGCAAGCACAGAGGGATGAAGACCAAAGGGTGAATGACGAATTATCAGATCTCAGGGATGAAATCATGAAAGACCTGGAGAAGGACGCTTCCTCCGATTCAGCAACAAGGACGGCAGCATCCACTCAACCCATTCCAGCAGCAGTGACCAAAAAACGGAATTCTCTGGACAATCTGCGACAGGTTGCCCAACAGGAACTTGTTCATATCAGGAAATCAGGGACAGAAAATAAACCACAACCATCAGCCAGTGGTGTGGGAAGTAGATCTGGTCATAATGATATAAGGCAGACTGTAAGGTTGAAAAGTGAGGGGGGTCCTGCCCAGCAGCAAGCCTCTCATTCGAACACGCCGCTTTCTCCTTCCAAAAAGTTGAAGTCGCCTAATAAGAGAGGGCGGGAAACGTCCAAAGGTACTAAGAATTCGAATTCACTGGCAACTTCTAAAAGTAGTTCTCCAGTGCAGAAGAAAAAAGCATTGGACCTGACGGACAAGAGCCAGTCAAGGCCCCAGCATACAGATCATAGAAGCGAAACAGCTGTTTTGCAACAGGAACCAAATGCAAAACCACCTAAGGAATCCAAAACTGACGGAAAGGGGCTGCCATTGAAAACTAAGTCTCCACCAGTTTCCAAGTTACCCGAGAAACATTCTTCTGTAAAGAATCAATCTGATAAACCACTAGTCAAAGTGGAGCTTAAAACCATGTTATCAGTGGAAAAGAAGGCTTCAAAAATTTGTATGCAGGAAAAAGCAAGAACATCAACACCAAACAGTGCTAAGAAATCATACATCGAATCCCAGGCGGTAAATATCAGTCCAGTGAAACAAGAACCTGCAGAGAAATCATCATCATTCATAACACCAATTTCTAGTAAAATTAAAGTTAAAACTGAAAAGGTAGTTAACAGTGTAGAAGTAACCACAGAAAAACCAACATCCTTTTCAACACCCACCTCTAGTAGATCAGTCTCTGCTGAATCCAATGCAACTGAAGTTAGAAGCCAAACTATAAATGTAAAAACAGAAGTTGAAAATAAATCACCAGTGGTTTCCGCTGCTGAATTGGCCGAACCTTTGCCAGTTCCAAATTTGAGTATTTCCTCCAATGCATTACAAGAACTTAAGATGGAGCAACAGCGGGAATCCCCGAAACACAAACATAAGCACAAGGACAAGAAAAAACACAAGAAACACAGACAGGAGAAACAGACAGAGAGGTCGGCCTCCCCTAGCGTAGAGTCGACCTCCATCCTGACCACCTCTGGAGGGATTAAGCTTAAGATCAAAGTAATGTCATTGAGTGAAAACAGTCCTGGAAACCCTGCTGCCAAGGCTGCCCCCCTGCAGGAGCAGAGTAGTAGTAATGGCGGTGGCGATGGAGGGAATTTGAAAATGACGTTGAACGCGTCACCAAACTCAGGAAAGGAACACAAACATAGACACAAGTCCCACAAATCTAAGGTCAGTCGGAAAGATGAAAGCCACTCAAAAAAGAGGCATACCAGTCCCCAAGGGACCTCAGAAGTCCCAACCAAAAAGAGGGCAGTCGCAGATGGGGAAGAAAGAACGCCCCAACCATCTGTTTCTCTTCTCAGTCTACCGATGCCACCACCAGACCCAAAGAAGACATTGTCACCAGCAAAGCATTCCAGGCACAAAAGTAGGAAGCAGCCTGATCCACCACCCCCACCTCCACCACGGCCAAACAGTGCAGACTCCCCTCCTCCCCCTCCACCTCCGAGACCAAAACTGTCACTGGGTTTCGAGCCTAGCTCTCCACTGGAGACAGTGACGGCCCTGCCTCCCATGGAGTCGATGGACCCAAATACATATGGTAATCAGTACTTGGTGTACCCTAATACTACGTCACAGGGGAACAACGGTCCCACAAGACATAAGGGTAAGAAACAATCCCATCGTTCTTGACAGTGTCGAAGAATGTGGTCGCCACAGACCACCAGTTGAATATGTCACGCCCAAGGCCAAGGAAGTGCCCATAAATTGTTGAGTGCCAGACAGGGATGTGCTTTTTTGATTTGACTATACTGTCTCGAAAAGTGCCAGGTGCTGCTTCCTGCTGCCGGCCCCCTGCCACCCGGGGTGGGCACATCCTCTGCGAGGTGTAAGGTATTCAGAGGAATGTTTTGTTAAACGTGTATACTATGGCTGCATTGTCATGTAGATTGTGGGCTGCACTAGTGATGAGTTTTCAGTGAACTGAAGGATTGTGTGGGCACCATTGATAATTCTTCGGCCTACTCAAGGGATGTGTACTGTGCTAGACTGACAACAAACTTGCCAGCCCATGAGCACATCCTCTGCAGAGCTGTAAGGTATTCAGAGGAATGTTTTGATAAACTGTTAAACGTGTATACTATGGCTGCATTGTCATATGGATTGTGGGCTGCACTAGTGATGAGTTTTCAGTGAACTGAAGGATTGTGTGGGCACCATCGATAATTCTTCAGCCCACGCAAGGGATGTGTACTGTGCTAGACTGACAACAAACTTGCTAGCCCATTGGCACATCCTCCGCAGAGCTGTAAGGTATTCAGAGGAATGTTTTGATAAACGTGTATACTATGGTTGCATTGTCATATGGATTGTGGGCTGCACTAGTCATGAGTTTTCAGTCAACTGAAGAATTGTGTGGGCACCATTAATAATTCTTCAGCCTACTCTAGGGATGTGTACTGTGCTAGACTGACAACAAACGTCCACATCCTCCGCAGAGCTGTAAGGATTCAGAGGAATGTTTAACGTGTATACTATGTCTGCACTGTCATGTAGATTGTGGGCTGCATCAGTGACGAGTTTTCAGTCAACTGGAGGATTGTATGGGCACCATTGATAATTCTTCAGCCAACTCTAGGGATGTGTACTGTGCTAGACTGGCAACAAACTTGCTAGCCCAAGATCCACCAAGCTGTCAATAATATTTCAAGTGCTCGGAAGTTTTATCAACCTGATGAATGCTTACTTGCGCATTGATGATAATTTTCTGTCATAGGTACGAAGTGTACAGTGACAGTTGATGTTCAGAGGATTTGGAAAGCTGCTGGTAAACCTGTTGAAAGTTTAGAATGTGGCTGCAGTTCCATGCCGGTTGCAGTGCTCAAATGATGATAAGTTTGTCATCTGTATGGTGTGTACTTTGACAGTCTAATTAAAGGCTTGCCAGACAGACACAGGTAATGCAATCTTTCAGCCATTAGTAAAGAAGCTTTCTGCGGGTTGTACGGAAAAGATAAAAAGTACATTATAATTCTTTGTAAAGTATGTATTTTCTTTTGATTTGTATAAAGCTGTATAAGTATGCAGTCAACTCTTTGTAAAAGTTGATATTGGTTGGAATCTATCATGGGCAAGTGTTGATGTAGCATAGATGACGTACAGTAGATTGTTTAACGTGATGTATTTTATATGGTCATCAGTATTGCCCTTTTCTCTCACCCCGAATGTGCCATTTATATGCAGTACTGATCAGATCAATTAATGTTATCTATGGCATATTCACAAATAAATATGCATCCTGGGATTTAAATTCTATGCTGGGTGAGGGAAATGGGTTTTCATGTTTTACTGATTACATAATTGGCAAGGTGTTTTGCATATCCCAGTCTGTGTCATGTATGATATTTTCTATACTAAATTGTAACATTGATGTTGAAGTCCATCTCTTACTTGGTATAGAAATGAAGAGTTATACACTGTTTCAAACAATCAGTTTTTTTGGGCAGTATTGTGCCTTGTGAGGTAAACCAAGTGGGCTATGAAAGGAATAAAGTTGAAAAAAAAATGAAATTTCTCAATTTGAGAAGAATTTATCAAGAAATGTGCTACATGCGCCATGTGCACATTCCAGCAGTTATGTAACAGCTGCACCTGTCTTGCACCACTGGACATGCATTATACAAGCAACTCTGGTAGCAGCGATGAGTGGGAACAGGTGGTGGCCTGCGCCATGTGCACATTCCAGCAGTTATGTAACAGCTGCACCTGTCTTGCACCACTGGACATACATTATACAAGCAGCGCAGTGATGAGTGGGAACAGGTGGTGGCCTGCGCCATGTGCACATTCCAGCAGTTATGTAACAGCTGCTGTTGTCTTGCACCTCTGGTAGCAGCACAGTGATGAACTAGGTAATACATGCCACATGATAAGGGTTAAAGTGCTGGACAGGAATGACGAATGTTGAAGGAATGTTATTTTACCTGGAGAGCCTTTAACAAGTGAAATATACAAATAATGAATATTTATGAGCGCGATGATACAAATATTTTCATTCCTTGAAAGATTGAACCTTCTATTCAACAAGGAGAAGCCAAGTTGAATTGAACGTTCCATCTTTCAAGGAATGAAAATATTCATACTATGGCACGTATGAAAAAACATTAATTATTTGTTTTATATAAAGGCTAAGTAATTTGGTTGGAGGATACATTCTGATATCCTCTGTAATGTCAAAGGTTGTGATACAGTGCAGCTACTGCAGCGTGGATTGGAACAGATCGAATAGTACCAAAAATACATGGTGAATAGTACCAAAAATACACGGTTTTGATGACGTAGGCATTGAATAGTATATTTATTGAATGGCATGTGACCAATAGTCCTCCAATCAAATGAGGAGGGTTTAATGAGATGTTTTATAAGATCAAATAATATTCAGAAATAAGGAAAGAATTGGAAGTTGAATTTTTGAGTATTATTTTGGTTGTAGCAAGCTGTAAAGACAGTCAATCTTGTTTAAGTTAGGTGGGGTCTGTGGACTAGCTAAATTCTCTTAATAACAAGCTTTGAAACTAGCTTTGTTTACCTGTCCCCAATATAGGTATGGTTCATCATTGTTGCATAATGCTGGTGACTGACATCCGTAATGTTTTGGGAATCCCTCTAGTTTTGAAAAATATTGAAACGAGTGCAATAGTTGCCATTGTGGAGATTGAATTGTAATTTCTTTTACTGCCAAGCAGTATATACGTTCACAAGAGATGTTATCTTTATTTTATAAGGCAGGATCCCTGACAGAGATTGAGATAAGGAGGGGAGGGGCACAGGGGCTAATAGCTCCTAGAAACCCATGAATAGATCCTGGCAGACTGTCAAAATATCTTTCATGGGAGGCTACAATATTAAATACTTTCGAAAACTTCTTCCAGCAAAAACAGTTGTGTAGTGATCATCAATTCAAGTAGGCCTACATATTTCTTTATTGAAATAAAGAGTATGCCCCTAGTTTGCCCCGTACTCCCTGGTGATCCTATTTCCTGAGCAAATCATTCTTGGCATGATTCTGCAGGCATGTTAGTGCACCTGGGTATTAAAGTGGTGTGAAACCCTTTAATACAGTGCTATGCAAGCCGTGGTCTGCGGACCGCCAAGCGCTGTGGGTCCGCGAAAGTGGTCCTTATGTTTGGGCTATGTCTATACATAAATACATTTAGATGAGTTGCAGAGTATCATACTATACCATACCGATTACAAATTGTTTCTCTCTAGGCTTGTCCCACATTTGCCGCGTGTCGGTCTAAGAGACCTGCAACAGCAGGGTTGCCATGTAACATTTTCACTGCTAGATTACTAATTTGGGGCCTTTGAAATCTCCCTCGGTCACCTGAAGGTAATTTTGCATTGAACAAGTTTGGGAAAAATACATGAAAATTATCCCCCAAAACTTGATAGTAGTCCTGTGTTGTCCAGGATAGTATGGGGAAGTAATCAAAATTTAGTACAAATAAACCTTATTTCAGCCGAATTTTGACCACAATGTAGACTGTTTGGCCAGTTTAGTGGGAAGGCATCACTGCTATCAGCCAACCCTGTGAACAAGTACTCGGTGCTAGTGTCTCTTGGTGCAATAATCCCTTTACAGCTGAATGAATCTGCTGAACTGGGATGAACTAGTCAGTGAATAGTGGTGCCAAAAGGAAACAAACAGGTGCAAGTGAAAGATCCAACAAATTTAAAGGATCTTGCCACCATACAATGGTGACATTGCCAATATATCAATAGTGGCACAGCTCTTGAAGGCCTAGATTGACATAGATGCAACAGCCTGCAAGCAATAGGCCGTGGACTGAAAATGGGCAGCGGAGAAATTTGGAGGGCCGTGGAATGACCCTGGATTGGTAAATGTATCACCACGCAACTAATCAACAACACGATGTCAAAATGTATAAAAAAAAAAATTGTGTAACAACCCCACTGAGCATATATATATAGGCTGGAACTAAACCTTACACCAACTCTGTTGTTTACATCAGGGTTGGTGTCATTTGGGCCATGAGTTAGTGCTAGGAATTTGAATAGGACCAGCACTTGAACAGTTTGCTCACCGCATCTTAGTACCCATTTGTATTAGGGCTGTGTACTTGTAGCAAAATCATTAAACGTTTAATCGCAAAAATTCGATCGTTTTGCGATTAATCGCGTGCTTGGTAATTGACCCAAACAATTTTAGGAAGACTATTTCTAGATTGCATCAGTACAGCTCTTGGACTTAAAACCAGAAATTCCCACGATTGTAATTGCAAGAACCACCATCACGAAAATCGCCCCCCGAACGGCCCATTTGCATGGTAAACTGTCTTGTGCATGCATAGTTTCAATGCTGGTACACGCATTAACCTACACTACAGTTAGTTGGGTGATCGTTGTGTACTTCAACAAGCAAACAGCATCCCTGGGGATATCTCCCTCCCGTACAAGCGCAGGTGCCTGGAGAAACACTGGGGCACAGTGGTATGTATAGGAGATCACCACGTGGTTTGCCACATGCATTTAATCCACCATATCATCAACATGTAACTGAAAACTGTTCGTGCAGTACAAATTTAGTTATTTATGTACGTACGCAGTATATGCGACATCTTTAATGCAATCTTTGTGTATCTTTGTGTGTGAAATTCTCTACATGTGGAAGTTCTCCATTGACTCTGTGTCATGTTCGATCAAATCGAATGTTTTTCCTGGGCTGAACTTGGCGGCAAATAATTTTTCGGAATGGACGTTGAGATGGATTTTAAAAAACGGGAGAAAAATGATGATTAATCGCAAGTAGCTTTTTACTTAACATTTATTCCACGTGCAATTGTTTTGCGAAGAATCGCTACACGCACACAGCCCTAATATGTATTGATATGGCTATCCTAAACTTTTGATCAAAGGCTCTACTATTTAACAGAGTGGTTTAAAAGGCAGGAAGCAAATTTACCAGATCCATTGAAACAAGTTGCATCTGATGAATATATAACTTTCAATTTATGAAGGGCATTTATAACTTATTAGCCGATATTTTTCTAATAACACTTGGAATTTTTGTGATTGTGATCCGCAAAAATCCATCTGGTTAATTTGAAGATGAAATTAACAGTAAATGATCGGAGCTGGAACTGATTGAAAATAGCTCCATGTGCTGATAATAAAAAAATATTATATGCAATCATTTTTTCCGCGAAGAGCTCGGTGAGTTTGAAGCAAATACAAACTGACTGCATGGCAAAAGTGGTTAGAGCATCAACTTGCAGCCAGAAGGTGCGGAGTTAAGACTCTTTGACTCTGGGCTGGGTCCTACCGTTTGTTTGCCTGTTGCTCAGCATTGAACAGGTTAAGCAGGCGTGAGTAGGTAAAGTGGGTGTGGGACTGGTGAGGATCTCCCCTGCATGCTGGTACTAACTTGCTCAACATTGAACAATGGAGTAGGTAAAGCGGGTGTGGGACTCGTGAGGATCTCCCCTGCATGCTAGTATTACCAACTTGCTCAGCATTGAACAATGGAGTAGGTGAAGTGGGCGTGGGACTCGTGAGGATCTCGCCTGCATGCTAGTACTACCAACTTGCTCAGCATTGAACAATAGAGTAGGTAAAGCGGGTGTGGGACTCGTGAGGAACTCCCCTGCATGCTAGTACTACCAACTTGCTCAGCATTAAATGATGGAGTAGGTGAAGCGGGTGTGGGACTCGCCTGTGCGCTATACTACCATTTTGCTCAGCATTGAACTCGTCTGGGACTCGTCTGCGCTAGTACTCGGCACAGTATCATATCATACCATTTTGCCAATATTTTCTTCCAAAGTCACCACAAAAAAGTGTCAGTAACATTACTCTCAGGTATTACAGGTTTTCAGCTTAATGGAACATTTATTTTAATTTGGCAGAATTTTTTTTATGGGGGGGGGGGGGCAAACAACGTACTGTCTCATTCAGGAACAATCAGTTAATGCTGAAACGGAGTTGACAAAATTTGGTTCAACTACAGAAAACCACATTTTAAACCAGCTGACAGAGTTGATTTCTGTCTTTTTTCGTTAACAGTCTAATAAATATGACATAACCAGTTGAAAAACGAAAAACGTTCAAGCAGAACCGAAGAATAAGAGTAAAAATACACGAAAACTAAACGCTTTTCTTTTGCCCGTAACTCATGAATTTGAGGTGATATTGGAGTGAAATTCATGTTGTGTTGCTTTTAGGAGATAACGAAGAAGCATTGATCTCATTGGTCTTTAGGTTTCACATTTCAGCAGAATAAACCCAGATACTTGTTTAAGTGAGTAGTTGATGATATCAATCAAGATCCTCCAAAATAAGTTTACAGCAGCAGTCTTTTGAAGTTATTATGTTGGGCCCACATGAATGTTCCCGATATCAGCACATTAAATTAATATTACTTGGTCTTAAAGTTACTTGCAGGGTTTGTTTCAGCTAGACAAAACCAGTTTCGAAACACAACTTGTCATATGCATATTACCAGGAAATTCCAATACTTCTGATTTCGCTTTCGTTGGAGGTATATATCAAATTTGACAAAAATTGAAAATATCTAAGGGTGTCTTTCAGTATTTTCAAAAACTACTGCTGTGATATGAAAACAATAACCCCTGGTTCAGTCTAGACATTATATTGATAACTATTGTTGTGCCAACAAAATTGAAATCGTTTCCTAATCTCTGTTCTACACAGTATTTTGGGAGCAAACAAAGATGAAGATGTTATTATATTGGAAATTCTTTCGGAATATGTAAAAAAAAACCACAAGACTCGATTGTTTTACACGAACAAACCTACCAAACCCTGCATGTTCTTGAGTGAATAGTTGATGATATCAAACAAGATCATCCAAAATAACGTTGCAGGAGAATTCTCTTTTCCAGGGTCTTCTTTTCTCATGAAGTTTGAAGTTATTTGTTAAAGGATAAATGTTCCCAATATCAGAATACTAATTGATATAGATTTTAAACCACAAGTTTGATATATTTTCATGTTGGATATGTGGCATATACTGCCTCACTGGATGGTTTGCATAATCTTTTGAAATCTGCTTTTCAGCTGAGATTATGACTGTAAATGAACCTGTTGGTAGCTTTATGCACATTGCCCCTCAACTGCGTTAGCTTGCTAAACTGCTTGCGCCAGCTTGTGATCCCAAAAATAACATAAGTAGCACAGCAGTGGACAGGCGTTCTTGCGTGAGCTCGCCAAAATTTGGCTTGCGAAATGGCTTTGCAAGCTGTTGCCCTAGTTTTTAACCCTCCCAATAGCGAAAGCCAACCTGCGCTATAGACGTATTTTACAATGCATCGCAAGCAGTATACAGGCCTATTAAATGTAAGCCTGCGCAACGAGCGCAATGCATCACAAGCGTTTTCAGGAAAATTTGAGGTGTAGGCATGGCCTAGTCTGAGAATCTGTCCTGAGCAGAGGTCTCGACTCTTTTTGTGTCCGAATTGAATTGAGATATACCTAAAAAATCACAGATCGCATCGGTTGGCAATAGCATTTCTCCAGGAATCGCAACAAATTGCAAAATTTGCAAGTAGTGCAATATAACACTAATTTTACGGAACATTTTGGCGCAAACATTTGCAAGATAACGCAAGCTTCCACAGTTGGTGGGCAAGTAACATTACTCTCATGGAATATCATTCAGCAGTTTGAGTGCAAGGGTAAAAGAGACCTTCACTTGTGAGATTCTTTTGATTACTCAACTGAAGTGTCACATACATGTGATAGTACATGTTCAAAGCTGCTACAAGATTATCGTGGGGAGGAGTGTAAGGAAAGGTTTCCCTCTCCCATTGAGAAATGTTCAAATAATCGATGGTGCAGTATTTTGTGGGTTTTCTAGAGAGATCACAACGAATGTGTGTGAAAAAAACTGACCACCTCGTGAGTAGCCTGGAATGTTTGCAGACATAGAGAACAAAAAACAGTGCAAGGGGATCCTTGTTGAACATTTCCTCCACTGGAGATCATTCTGTTATGCTGTACTTGTCTGATATAGTGTCACTTGCACTCTACTCCACCACCAGCTGTATTGACCTTATCTCTCTGCTGGATACTGGTGGAGTATGGGAATATAGGGATGGCATGCTACATGGGCAACATCTTGTCCTCCTTCCTGCTCCACCACCACTGTATTGACCTTATCTCTCTGCTGGATACTGGTGTAGTATGGGAATAGAGGGATGGCATGCTACATGGGTAACATCTTGTCCTCCTTCCTGCTCCACCACCACTGTATTGACCTTGTCTCTTTGCTGGATACTGGTGTAGTATGGGAATTGAGGGATGGCATGCTACATGGGCAATATCTTGTCCTCAAGACAATTCGCCCGGGCGCACATTAGGGTGTGTATACCTACTGATATATGGGTCACATGAGTACCTAAAGTAGTACAATGGGTACAAAAAATGTCCACTACTAGTGAGATTCCTTTGTGAAGTACTCTCCTAATATAAGGATCGCATGTTCAGACATACCAGCACATGTGCATTAGGCTTGAGGCAAATTGACTTTAAAAAATTACAAAATACTGCCATCATTTTCGCATACAATCACCCTTAGCTATCAAAAAAATATCAACGAGGAGGGGGACACCTTTACACTCCTTCCTTACAATCATCTTTGGTGATTGGTTTGAACAGGTAACATATTCTTAGATGTATGCAACTGGTGCAGCAGTAAATCTGGTCCGCCTGGTGAAGTAACCCATGACGGCCTTCAAACCCAATCATTTTCTGCAATGTGGGGAAGTCTGCACATTCAGGTTTTTTAATTTCCCACAACTAGACCACAGTTCTATGCCTAACCTAATGCTGGACCCATGTGTTAACACTCTGATGTTAGGGTTCACATAGTTTAGGGACCCTATAATCTCTCTCCAAAACTGACAGACATCTGCAGCAATGGTCAGCACAATTGATGTTGTGTATGACATTGACCAATATTGAATTTAGCCCCCGAGAAATGCGTCTTTAAATACTGGCACATAATTCCCTTCAGGGAAGCCCGTAATGTATCCTGAAATTAAAACAGGAGGTATTATTTTGTTGAAACAAAGATTGCAAGAGATCTGCTAGAAAAATGCACAATGATTATGTGGTTACAACAACATGGTTTGTTCAATTATTGTGCTCGGCATGTTTGAATTAGTAAAACAGTCATTTTAAATAGGGATAGAAATGATGGTTGTATCAATAAAATAGGAGCCCTTCGACTGATCTTTTTATTTTCTATAGTTTGTAAAAATGGCCCGCTTTACTTTGTCTTTAACAATGAACTGTTTTCATGATTCAAAGGAAATTTAAATTCTTTAATACTAGTCCAAATACATGTTTCCTTTAAGGCAATGCATCATGTTGATGGTAGTCATTAATAAGAATAATACGTTCAAAATGTGCCTTGTTCTTTCCAATGAATGCATATTTTTATTATCATGTTTACTTTAAAAGAAAATTGACTCAAGGTTTATATTTGCTGAAACAATGTTTTCTTGCATTTAGTTTTGTCATTTCAAATGTCATTTACAGGTTTTAATTTTCCCAAAGGACATGTGGAAATGTCAGATAAAATAAAAGGCTACCCCAAAAAAAGTATGGTGAAAGAAGTGAGAGAAATATATGCGTGAAAAAAGATTTGATTTGTTCAGAGTTGTTTTAAATTAATTTGTTTATTCTACTATCACTGCTAGTCTGTTCATTTGGTTGTACTCCAATGTGTGTGAATGTTTGTAATGCCCTTGTAAACATAACTTTTGAAGAATGCAAGTGTCTCAAGAACCCCAACCTCCACTAATTTCCTATTTGGCATGTAGCTTCCCAACACTGAGTACTGGTTTTAGTGCAGTTCCAAGGTCATTCGAGGTCATTAGAGGTGAACAACTGAAAACCTTGTAATCGCGATATCTGAAGAACGCCAACCCTCACAAATTTCATATTTGGCAAGTAGCTTCCCCA
>JAODUJ010614909.1:0-14024 GCA_027564615.1 Psolus chitonoides
GTGTCACGAATATGGAATGGAAGGGTTGCCCATAATTTGAGCAAGGGAAAGCCGCCATTTTGGACTTCAAAATGGCCGACCCTCAATGTGCGCTTTTCACCTGTAGTTAGGCGGCTAGACATCGTTCACTTCGTATATAAAGCATGAAATTCGGTACAGAGGTAGTTTAGTGCCCAAGGGTCATTAAAAAAATAGAGCCGAAAAAATTTGCGCCTACTAGTGGCCGCCATTTCGAATTCAAATATGGCCGCCAAAATTAACGATATTCTATTATATCGCCAATTGTAATGCTTATAACACTGCAATTTAAGTGCTAATATCCATGTTTTGGTATCAGATAATATCATAGAAGTCTCAGAAATGAGGCCAGATAGCCGCCATATTGAATTTCAAGATGGCTGCCATGATTTTACATTCCTTCTATCTCGGAAACTACCAATTATGGTAAACATCCTCACAATATTTCGGATTCTTGACCAGTAATATAATCAATGTAATTATACAATCTTTGTTATATAGCAGTTTGATCTCCTCTAAACTACCCCACGTTGGGCGCCATGTTATATAGCAGTTTGACATGCTCAAAAAGAGCTCCAAGCCCTTAGGCGACCATGTTAAGTAAGTAGTGCGTTGCCATTCTCCTCTGATGATCTTTAAATCAGGCTTCAAAGCATTGGTGGAACAATGAAAATACACATTGTGCCCTTAGGCGACCATGTTACGTAAGTAGTGCGTTGTCATTCTCCTTTGATCTTTGAATCAGGCCTTCAAAGCATTGGTGGAACAATGAAAATATAAATTGTTTCAAACCGAGCTGCATGGTTCTTAGCGGCCACTCAGCTGCGCAAGCCACGAGACACGAGACCTCCCTATCGGTCTCCGCCACCTCACCGGGTCCCGTGCAGACAGGATCCGGTGTGTGGGGTCCTCCGCCGGGAGACGAGCCACATGTCCAAAGAAGCGCAGTTGACGATCACGAATCAAGCAGGGGGCCCTCACCATCCTTGCCTCTCTGAGCACCCTGTCATTGGACACATGGTCCTGCCAGCGGTAACCACGAATGCGACGGAATGAGGTAGTCACAAGGGAGTCCAGTCTACGCCACAGCCCTAATGTTAAAGTCCAAGCATCGCTAGAATAATGCAAGACCGGGAGCACAAGAGACGGAAAACTCTGACCTTCATACTTGCTCAAATGACGTGATCGCCAACCACCATTGTTCAACGACTTCATGGCTCCTTGTGCCAGGCCAAGACGTCTACTGACATCAGCCTCGCAACTAGCAGAGTCATTGATAATGCTACCGAGGCAGAGGAAGGACTCGGTGACCTCAATTTTCTCGCCCTTTGCCATGATAGACTCAACAGCAGCATCCAAGATGTTCCCAAAGGACTGGATCTTTACCCACGACACATGCAGTCCAAGCGGACCGCATCGTCACTAAGCGTTTCGAGCGCCTCCACCAGAGAGTCCACCAGCTCAGCAAGTAATGCAGCGTCATAACAATAGGGGGTGGGAAACGTGCTCTAGGTATAACACGAGCTCAGGGAGGGGAGATGAATACAGGCGTGGTCGAGACTGCTGCAAATCTAGCACAATCCAAACAGGGGCTCCACCACCGAATTTTGCCGGTTCAAGGAGGGATCCAAGGAAGAAGTAGGGGAGGGGGGATAAGTTTTGGTGCCTCCCTTCCAATTGCGGAGGAAACAACGGCAACCCAGCTACAAACAATGCAACAAATAACACAGGAAACGCCTTCGTTCCACCACTCCCACGAGTCCAATTATAATCTCGGCTACTCGCACTGCTCTCCTACTGTGCAATACATAAAGTCCTTACAAATAACCACGAACCATTTCCATATAGCACCGGCTGAAGAGACCACGAGACTGGAAACAAAACTTAACACACTACTTGGGCTCACTGGGTTGCCAAACACACTTATTGTACGTAATCTCTCGGCCACACTGGAGGTCGACGTCTTCTCCCCATAGGCCCCACATTCAGAGCTGGATCGCTCCACTCAAAGGGCTGCTTTGCTCGTTCCAGCGGGAAGGACCTGCTCATCACCATCCGTCATACTCTCCTGGTCCCTCGTCTCAGATGGTACCTCATCCTCGGTGACTTCAGCGTCGTTACGCTACCGCCTCCAAACAAATCCGGCACCACTTAGTCCGTACTTGACACATTGGGTACGCGATACGGCTTCATGCGATCTATACGAATGACTTTCTTTTTAAATGACGATAAATGTTTCACCCGATATACGTAATCGACGAGTTGGTTCGATATTACGTAGGAACCATCCCATCTAAGTTTGAGCGATCCTCCTTTCCCTCGACGGTCTAACATTGCCCACCCTGTCGTCTATATTGTAGGGAGTGGCTTTGGCGGGAATTCTTGCATTGTCGTTTCATTTCTGGCGACTCTGCGCTAGAGATCGAGGTTCTGTCTCTGACCACACGATATGACAATACTCCCAACTCTGCTATATAGTCCGGCGTAGTCTATTGTATAAGAGAATCGACTTCTGTGGACCCCATCATCAGGCCAGGGTAGTCTCTCGCCCAAGCATTTGGCGAAAACCCAGTTGCCTCCTGCACACTTGTATGATATGCCATCATAACCATTGGAATATGTTAAGTCCCAGTCTCTCTGATTCTCGTAAACATAAACACTGATCATTTGTTCCAACGTTCGGCTAAATCGCTCCACTAATCCGTCCGATTTGGGAGTGGTATGCATTCGTGCGGGTTTTGTCAATTTCCACCAGTTTATTACATAGTTCCTGGAACACCTCAGATGCAAAATTGGAACCATGGTCGAAATGAATTATTTGCGGTACGCCAAAACGTGTAATGAAGTTATTAATCAGTTCAGTGGCAACGGTTTTTGCATCTTTGTCAGGGACAGGGTACCCTTCCGTCCAACGAATGAAATAGTCCGCTACTTCAGTAATAAATCTGTCACGACGGTATGTTTCTGACAAAGGACCCATCACATACCACGTTCATACAATACCGTACCCCTTGAACGGCCCTCCGCGCCGCCCCTGGTGCTGGGTCATCAGTCGTGGCCAGGGATTCAGTGTCAAAGCTCATGTGGATGTAATTTGGAATCATTTGTTGTTACCTGCCGAATGCCAAAGTAATATATGCGGTCATGAATGAGTTGTTTGCGTGTGTTTGTGTCGGTGTGTGTAACCACTATGTTTGTGTGTGTGTGTGGCACAAAGCTTGTAACCACTTTATCTCAGCAGTGGCATTGGCAGTGGCAATGTTGCCAAGTAGCATATATTTTCAGTCCCCCCCCCCATGACCCAAGTGTAAAAAAAATGAGCGCGAGAAAAAAAAACATGCGAGAAAGTCACCAGTTTCTTTGGAAAAACGAAAATATTGCACCATTTTGCATCTAAGGACCTGTAAATTGCATCCCAAGTCCCATAAACGATAACCCCCTCCATGGAAAATCTCTCGCTACGCGCCTGCATAGATTACTCATGGTGAAAAGACAATTCCTATGGATTTTGGCACACTAGATGCGTACGTTATGACCAGAGTTAGGAGGTTAGTAGCTTAGAGCATGTACATGTCGAATTGGGGACATGTTTGGAAATGCATGCCTAGTACCTTAATAGCGGCTGGACAAGTACGTTTTTTAGTGGCACTCAGCTTGAACCATAATGTACGAACTGGCTGATTTTAGTGCCTATCTCATTAATATTCACGAGTGGGCGTGGCTTAGAAGCAATTTCGTCAACTCTTAGTATCTCGGCAACCGTATATCCGATTTCGTTCAAACTTGTTTTGGTGGTATTGGTAGGAGATGGGGTTAGAACATCATTGCGTCTCATTCATAGAATGTGTTCCCCTCCCATTTGTGTCCTTACATGCCAGTTGGTGCTTAATTTGTTATTTTTCGAAGTAAAATTTGTGTTCGACAATTTTTATTATTTAAGTGGTTACATTTTGAAAGGCTAGGAAGCATGGCCCGATGCCCCCTAAATAGGCCACTTGTGAGTAGATGACCCCTATTATTTTTTGTGCAAATCTCACTAATATGAATGAGTTAGCTGGGCTTTGAAGCAAAAATATATCAGCAACCACTGTAATGGTGGCACTTGTCATCCTGCACTGATACCAAGTTGTCGATGCACTGTTGTCTACTTAGGTAGCTTGATATGGCAGCATGTAATACATTAATGGCTATACCAGACTAAAACTGCACTTCAACCAAGCAAGATATCACAAAACTTTTTGGTTTCCCTGTATGAAAACACTAAGGGTTGGGGTGGTATTTTACCAATAGCCTCACATTGAGCCCCCCCCCCCCCCCGAAAAACGTCTGGTTCCGACCCCAGAAATAAGTTGCTACAACATTGAATATAATACAGTATACATTATTCACAGTTTGCGGGCGTTGTGAGGTCACATTGATCGAGTGGTTAGCACTTTATAATCGGGAGCTGAAGATCGAGAGATCGAGTCTTATCAGTTGATAGGGTTGCCAACACTTAATCTGAAATTCCGAAACGTAGTCCCGGACATCGAGGTACGCAGCACTGAGGGGGCCATGTTTGGGAAGGGCGCGTGCCAAGTGTCCCCCGTGCCAAGTGTCCCCCGTCCCAATGCCCTGCATGCCAATTCACAGACCCTGCTGATTGCCAAAGAGGCATTATTCCGGGATTTGGAGGCATTATTCTCTGATCCCATGTGTATTAACGGTTTATACTAGCGTATCAGATCATATTTGATTTAACTAAGATTATTTTCAGGTAATTTTCAACTGTGGAATTCATGAAATACTATGTGTTTTTGTGTTAGATGAATAAAACAGAAGATTTACACACAATTAGGTGTGACTTTGAGGAAAGTGAAGCACAAACTGCGAAGAAACCAAAAAAAAATCCAAAACATAAGCCTCTGAATTCTGATCCAGGACTTATTCCATGCTTTCAGCGAACTGCCACTCAGCAAGCAGCGTGCCTGAGCGGGTAAACAAACA
Source organism: Psolus chitonoides (assembly GCA_027564615.1). Taxonomy (NCBI): domain Eukaryota; kingdom Metazoa; phylum Echinodermata; class Holothuroidea; order Dendrochirotida; family Psolidae; genus Psolus; species Psolus chitonoides. The sequence continues at coordinate 5,005 of JAODUJ010614909.1, forward strand.
GTCAACTGCGTGTGGAGAAAACAGTACTGCGAGAGAATGCATGCATCACAAAAGGCAGCTTGGTTGGGAGAAGACTTGATAGGTAAGCAGAACAGCGTTTATTCTCGGTCAGCGTAGTGCTGGTCATTGCGGCTTTGCATTGAGGTCAAAACGGTAATTTATCCAAATCAGCCCTTTCTGTCCGATCGTTTTCATATGCCGCAGGGCTGCTGCAGGGTAGCTCAATAATTCTTTTTCCCTTTGTTACTCGTTTATGTTGTTATCTTGGTTATTATGTATTACAGGACAATTGCAGGAAGTCCAGTAGATCACAGGATGGTTGGCAACCCTATCGGGTGAATACTTCATCCCGATTGCCTCTCTTCACCCACGTGAATGGCTACCAGTGTACTACAGTATGATGCTCACGTAACATAGCAACTTAAAAATATACTAGGATTTGACTAGTACCTTCTTTCCTCTCATTTAAGCAACCAGAACATGGGCCAGGTTTTGCTGACTGGTAGTTTGATTGGGTGGCATAGTTTTCTTTTTTTCTTTATGCGGGTCTTCTGTCTTATTCATTTATATATTTATTCATTTTTGTCTTTTTCTTGTTCTCTCTGTGGCCTATTCATAATCCCTTACCCTCTTTCATTCCTTATAGCCAAATCTCCTCTTTCCCAAGCAGGCACCCAGCACACACCTTTGCTTCACTATATCAAGTTCTCTCTATTATTGGGATTTGCTTGCTCTTTTGACTTTGCTGCTCTTTGTGTTGCTCCAACTCTCCCTAGATGGCTCCTATTGTTCTTGTTCATACCCTTCATCGCTCACCCACGAATGTCGTAGCTATATTTTCCTATGCGTGTGTACACTACTAGTGTAGCCTACTGTTACTTTCACGGTGTGTATTTGTATAACGTAATTTCTGTCTTAGGTTTTTATCATTTGAGAACGTCAGGCTCACAAATTTGTTTTTTACCAACCTTGGTTTATAGCTGCGGGCAGCAGCTCTACAAATCCTAATGTCTCCCCGTTAGCAACAAACGTTCATTTCTCTCCTTCCGTTAGTACCACACGTTCGTGTCCCTCCTTCCGTTAGTGACAAACATTGCAAAATCGGCGTCGCTATCACACAAAGAACTGGCATGATCCTAGCCTACAAGTAAAGAGTAATCAGTCCGTTCGTTGACCCGCAGCTTCCAAGATCTCATCGAGCTTGTTTAGTGGATAAGCAGTTTTGAACAGCTAAGTTTATTTGAAAAGATATAAACAAAAAAGAATGACAATTCACTAACTGATAGTATTGTAAATATGTTTTTTTTAAGACTTAATGAAGACAAGGTACGTAGGTCACCACGAGTCATTATACACATGTAATGGACGATTGACGTTTATGTAGGGTATATGGGATATGTGTGCCTCGGAGCCCCCAAAATATACTAGTGCCTAGGGGGTACATGCGTTGGTTGATCCGGCTCTATGAATGGGCTATTACTGTGTTAGCCTCCTTTTTTTTCATTTCGATTCCTTGCCAGAGGCAAAAGGAATCTATGCAGTCACGCATTGGTGTGCGTCTGTCTCTGTGTGTGTGTGTGTGTGTATGTGCGTGCGTGCGTATATGTGTGTGTGTGTGTGTGTGTGTGTGTGACAAAGCTTGTAAATACGATAACTGAACGATGTGAGGTCGGATCTTTTTATACTTGGGTGGTGGATTACCCATAGTGAGTACATGGTCTCTATTGTTTTCGGTGCCAATCTCATTATTAATCATGAGTAAGCGGGGCTTAAAAGCAATTTCTTCAAATGTAAATATCTCGGCAATCGTATGTCCGATTTTGTTCAAACTTGTTCTGGTTGCATTGGTAAGAGGTGGGATACATATGTAGGTTGTAACGTACTGAATCTCATTAATATTCATGAGGGCCGGGCTAAATGTCATTTCGCTGGAAATTGCTTGTAAACACGATAACTGAACGATGCAAGGTCGGATCCTTTTCATACTCGAGTGGTGGATTACCCATAATGGGTACATGGTCCCTGTTGTCTTTAGAGGCAAACTCAATAATATTCATGAGTGGGCGGGGCTTACAAACAATTTCTTTGAATGTGAATATCTCAGCAACCGTATGTCCGATGTTGTTCAAATTTGTTTTGGTGGCATTGGTGGAGTACATGTGTAGGTTAGTGAGGTAATGCCTCTCATTATTATTCATAAGGGGCGGGGCTTAATGTGATTTCGCTGAAAATTTCGCTGACACACGTTGGCCTGTTGGAACCAAAAGCAAGTTTATTTTCCCAGTGTTGCACGTAACCAAGTTAACCTGTTCCGCCTGAATTTAAATACCAGACAAAATCCCACATCCGAAAAAGTAGGCTACAAATACTGGTATATTTGCGGCGTTGATACAACCAAAGAAACTCTGCTTTGATAGGCGTACGGGGCGGGGGAGGGGTGGATGGGGTGAAGCGGCTCCAGTCTTCATTCGGACAGCATATATGCTCTTTTTCAGGGGTTTCCGGTCGAACTTGTGATAGATTTTGATAGCATTCCTGTGAATTTTCGGGCAAAAGCGCTCATCCCCCTCCTCCCCAAAAGTGCTTGAAAATAGTCCCGTACGTGTATGTCCGCCTTAAAGACGATTTTCTCTCGCCCACAAGAGAATATCCTATCCCAGGATGCATCATTTTGTATTGGCCGATGTGCCATATATAACATCAATTGAGTAGCTAAAGGTTTTTGGCAGATTTTGGATGAGAGAAAAGGGACTTTAATAGCCTATAATTATGTCTAAAATATATTGGCTTCTTGTTGGCTGTAACAGGTGCGTATATGCAACACCTATCATGCATGGTTGCATTCCCCAGTATAGACTACATGCATGTTAGCTGAGAACGAAGAGTGTGCCCACGTACATAGTATGTGTATTCCCAGACTTCGTACCGGTTCGACTCACTCAATTGAAGATGTAGGCCTAGACGCAAATTTAAATATCAGCTGGACCACGTCCAGACAAGCAGATTTGGCAGAGAAATCCCAGGGCCGGCGCGACCGGGGGTAGGGGGTATTTACCCACCCTCCCCAATGATGTTCGATGGTGCTCTTTCCTGGCTAGTGATGCCCTTTTGGGCATTGACCACTAGGTTAAAAAAAATCGTCTTAAAACGTATTTAGGGCATTTTTTTTTGGGGGGGGGGGCGTGGTGCACCAGTGGTATGCTACCCCCTCAATGGAAAACCGGTCGCACTGGCCATGTTAGTTCGTGCTTCTCGCCCAATTCGACTGTCTATACTATATTGTCGAGCTTCCCTCGCCTATGGCACAAGGGAGAGGTAATAATTTTTATATTACGATAATCGAGACGGGAGATAGGAATACTTGATTAACAAAATACACAAGTGGGACAAGTTGCTCCGGATATGCGAGGTTCTGCCCCTGTAATATTAGAGAGTGGTGATCATTGTGGTGATGGTACTATCTTTCCTAAACATAATCCTGATAAAAATATGAAAAGTGCAGAAATTAGTAGACTTATGAGTTAATGCTGAAGCAAATAGAATATACGCAGTCATGGTGACAGAGGCGCAGACCTGACTTCGAGGAGGGGGAGGCAGTAGATCCTGTGGGTCAGGACCCCCACTTCACTATGCCGAGGACAAGCTGAGTGTGGCATGCATGTCGGCAGAGTATTATAGCCCTTTAGCTCACGTCTGGGTCGATTCGACCCCTTCCTTCACATGGCCACGCCGAGCACGGAACTGCGAGTAGCTTCCGCGAATTTCGAGCAAGGGGATGCAGGGGCACTGGGCGTGACACTGCCAGTATGTGCCAGACAATAGCGCCGAGCTCGAGCTGCTGCCTTTCAACCATTCTTCCGCCATATCCCCCTGTATAATTGGAGCCGTGGGCTCAAGGGTTCATTAATAACTACTTCTTTATATGCAGCAGTACTGAAAGTGCGTAGACCTTTCTATGCAGAGGATAGACTGCGTGTGGCATGCATATCGGCATATATTAATTAATACATACTTCTCTACATGATAGTTAAGCCACAATATCGGTATGTTTTCAGATGATAGATGTGGCGTATAGTGCTTTAGTAAATAGCTTGTATAACCCTTACTAGATCTTTGTGTATTTCATACCACAGATTAGATATGTGTTCAGATGATAGATGTGGCGTACACCGCTTTGGTAGATAGCTTGTATAACCCTTACTAGATCTTTGTGTATTTCATACCACAAGTTACATATGTGTTCAGATGATAGATGTGGCGTACACTGCTTTAGTAAATAGCTTGTATAACCCTTACTAGATCTTTGTATATTTCATATCACAAGTTAGATATGTGTTCAGATGATAGATGTGGCGTACACTGCTTTAGTACATAGCTTGCATAACCCTTACTAGATCTTTGTATATTTCATACCACAAGTTAGATATGTGTTCAGATGATAGATGTGGCGCATTCTGCTTCAGTAAATAGCTTGCATAATCACCTTCTGGAGCGTATACATATTGACATATAGCGGATGATCGGGAATCAGCACCCTCAAATTGACCAAATTCACTTCCTAAACCTTCTGTGGCTCTGAATGCATAGTGTTTCATAGCTGCCCCAACTACTATACAGCCAGTCAATTGCCCGATTCACCTGTACCAAGCAGCGTAGGCATACGGAACTCTTCCAATTAGGTGTGTGGGGGGGGGGGGGGGCAGAAAAAATTGCCCACATTTTCAAAACTTGCTCGAAATAGAACGATAGAGGAAATCAGCAAGGCGCGTGTTTTTCTGAAAATCAGATTCAGCCTAACAGACACGAGCAACATATTCGGGCAAACATTTACGTTCAGAACTGTACAATTCTCATATACCACACTATTTTGGACAAAATTCCCAGAAGTATTGCCCAAATTTGTGCTGATATCTTGCCCCAATTATTTGGGGAGGCAAGAGCCCCCTTCCCCCGGCGCGTACGCCTATGCGAAGTATGTCTATTTAAAATCCTTATCAGCAAAAAACGAATAATTTTTGTAAGTCTTTTTAGAAACAAAATGGAACTATAGTTTCTTAGGATTCTCGTAGCCTAATTACAACAAAAATCGAGGTAAAAGAAAATATGTTGCTCAGAAAAATGGCTTTCTTAATCTCTGTTTTCTTAATAACAACTAATACAATTAATACCTTTCCGAAGTGCATTACCTGTATATTTCCATATTTAGGCTACTAGAAGATTTATAGGCTAATATGCAACTAACAAGAATTGACAGTCATGAACTTCGATAATATAGAAAGCAATTGAATTGGTCATTTGAAAATTAATTGTCACTCGTTACGTACATCATTACATATTTTCGAATGGGTCAACTATAAATCTTATGAGTCTTATGAAATGCATTTCATCATTTTATACCATTCGACCCCTCAAAAATTATAACAGAAGTTCTGGCAACGGTTTTTTGCTCTAATGGATGTAGTAGAAGACAGAAAAAGTTTACCAAAATCGGAGCCCTGTAAGTGGGTTAAAACTGGGTCAGTTACAAAATCGGCGCAGTGTTTCCACACTTTTACATCTGATTTCCTGGAATACATCCTCAAAGTTCCTAAAATAAGGTAACCTTTTCTGAAATATATTTCAGGTTGTATGTCCACGTTGAAGAGTAACATAACATATGATTTTCCGGCATTTCATCATTTTCCGAAACTTGTCCCGAATTTCAGTACGCCTAATTTCTGTGAAAGTGGAAACAGTGGTCAACCGTGAAAATCAGTATACCGATGTAGTAATTCGCTCACAATTTTCGGATTGAACCATCATTATTGTTTATAGTCCATGATTTACAGTGTTGTGCAACTCATTTGTGACAATACAAATTTGACCAGGCCAGTGACCAACAATAATCCCAGATGGCGGCCAATTATCAAAACTGACAGACATCAAGTATGCTATCATTTGACATGAGGCAATTACTGTATATAACAAAAAGTGGGGTCACTACGGATTAGAAAGGATGATATGGGAGGACATCACGGATTAGAAAGGATGATATGTGCAGGATAGTGGGGAAATAGTGGGGACTGGGGATTAGTGAGGGTGTGAGGGAAGGAATAATAGGGAGTGGGGCGCCATCTCCCACTACACCCCACTCCCTGATTTATCCTATTCCCATTATTGCCACCACTCCAATCCCCTACTACCGGCCACTCTCCATTATTCTTGTCATCACTCTACCACTAGTCCCTAGTTCCCATCAATCCATAGTCCCCACTGATCTATAACTTACTATGCTTATTCAAAATCTGGGCCGGGCTCTTACAGCAGGGAGCGCATCAGGATATGTTGCATGGTTTGTGGAATAGCATAACAGACGACGACGTGATAACATACAACACGCATATTCTGTTTGTTTTCATCTACGTCACACACAATGGGTTATATCCTGAGCAATGACGTCACAATTAACACTGTCAATATAAGTTTATGATACGCTGTTATGCTACTCTGCCGTTTGTCGGCACTGTGCTTCTTACGATAGCTTTCCATTTCATTCTATCACTGGTAAGTTCTGTCAAAGCTTTAGATCTAAGGTGTAGATCCTGTGTTAACTTTTTGAGGTCTTGGTTGACTTTGCTACACCATGTTTTTTTAGATTTTCTTTTGGGTCTTCTAGCTGGACGTAGGGCTTCTTGTAAGACTTGTCGGGCTGGTGTTTGTGTTGGTAGTCTCGTGAGATGGCCCAACCATCTCATCCCTCTCGTACTGGTGTTCTCGCTCAAAGGTTTAAGTTGAGTACGTTCATAGAGGGTTTCGTTACTGATTTTGGAGGCCATCTAATGTTAGGTATTCTTCTTAATATATTTCTTTGGAGGACAACAATGGCGTTCTCTTGGGATTTAGTTAGACCCCATACTTCGCTTTATATAGGAACATGCTCGAGATATAATCATCAAATAGCCTGATCCTGGTCTTCTAAACGATCTTTGTGCTGGTAAGTGTGAAGCTGTATTGTGTATAAGCAGCATTGCTAGTTGTTTTCTCCGCTTGATGTCTTCTGCTGTGTCTATAAAACTTCGGATCTTCCTCTTGTAATTTCATATTCTTCTGTTTTAGAGTCGTTAATTTAAAGACCCCTTTTAGCTGAGATGGGACTTGTTTTTTACCAAATCATTCTTATATTTAGCAGTTGTGACCCAACCAATATCATCATCGTATTGCTGGTCGATCATATTGGGCTGTTCAATACTGGGTTTTGTATGTTAATGTTGTACCAACATTGGCGGGGTGAGTTCCTCATATAATCCGTGCTTGGCATACTTATGCTCTTCAATCTCTCCCTCTAGTGCTTTTGCTGGAGGCAAAGTAAAAAGCACAGGGCTTAAGCAGTCCCCCCGTGGTACTTCAAAGTTAGTTTTAAAAACTACCCAACGTATTTCCCATTCTAACTTGTAGATGTGCATCCTCTATTATTAGTATTGCTCATGGGCGCAGATCCTGGATGGGGGGGGGGGGGGCAGGATATCCGTTACCCACTTTTTGGAAACACTCCTATTAACTTCAACATTTTCACACAGCAATTTTTTGCCAATAGGGCCCCGTACCGCTCACTTTTTAACACGGATCCACGCCCATGGTATTGTTAGCATGTGTAGTTCATCATCATTTAGTATGACTTTAAGTTTTTAATAAGTGTACCTCGAATAACTTTGTCAAATGCATTGCTCTTGTCTAACAATAGAACTGTGATCTTATAGGAGCTAGATGTAATGGCAATCTCAGCTAGGGTTTTAACCGTAAAGATGAGCCCTGTGGTGCTACGACCTCTCCTATAGGTTGCTTGGGTGAGTGGAATGTTATTGTTTAACCTCGAGTAGGTTTTTTCAATCATGCAACTAGCTAGTATTCTGCAAAGTACGCTAAGAAGGATAATAGGCCGTAGATTTTCTAGTGGACCTTCCTTTTCCCCTGGTTTTGGTAGCGGTATGAGTCTACATTCTGTTATTTCTTTTGGATAGGTACTTGTATTGGCAATGCTATTAAGAATATCTGCTATCCCTTCCATGACTATTTCTGGACCATATTTGAGTTGTTCTGCCTTGCACGGTGTTGTCTATCCCTGCACTTTTTAAAGAAAATTAATGGCGATCCTCACATCGCATGTGGAGAAAGGTGTTTTCATCTAAGTAAGTGTGACTTTTGAGAACATGTTTGGGTTATCTGCATTAAAAGCTCTCTCAAACCAGCCACTAACGATCTTCGTTTAACTGTAATTCCATTCCCAGTTTCACAACGACGTCTTGTTTGGGATTGTTTCTGATGGATTTACGTATCACTTTGTACATTCTGTGTAAGTTATCCTTACAGGCTACATACGATTTCTAGTAATCTGTCATTTTCCAGCTCCTGAATTTTGGCTTCTATTTCACTCATTTTTTTTGTTTCCTTGGATTCTAAGTGATTGCCTTTGGTCTGCAGTGGTGGCAGAGATATGCTGTTTTTTTCATCTACGTCACACAAAATGGGTGATATCCTGAGCGAAATCGTCACAGTTAATAGTTAACACTGTCAATAGATTGTTATGATACGCAGTGACAACATACAACACGTAGAAGCTGCGTTCGACTCATTACCTCGTTTAACTCTCTCCAGTAATTTGCTCTTGCGCGCATGTGTGCTGAGTACACGAGCCGAACGGTATTGGCGAGTAAAACGTCATCACCTAGCGACAAGCCTTCCGCGAAATGAAACTTGCCAGTATAGGCCTAGCCTAACCTGAAATTTCATCGCCCTAAATTTACAAAATTCGGATGTTTTAACAAGTGAAAGTACTCTGAAACAGGGGTCGATCCATGCCTGATTCACTTTTCAAACATGTGGCCTTCTGTCTAAATTTAATAATTAATTGGTTGGGTTTGTCCACATGTAACGTTACTTTGTTCATTGCAATTTCATAACACTGAAACGAATTACGTAATTTACGTCATACCTACACCAGTAACCGACCTCCCGAGGTGGTTACTTTTTTCTACTCCAGTTGT
>JAODUJ010616020.1:0-14023 GCA_027564615.1 Psolus chitonoides
CTGATGAACCATACAATTAAAGTGTCTATATGGCGGAGATATAATAACATGCTTTTAAACCAAATGATACATTTTTTGTATCTATATCTAAACAAGAGCCGAGGGCTTCGTTATTCCTCGCCTTTGAATTTCAGCTTGATTTTATTGTTTAATCTCTGTTGACATCAGATGACCTTTGAATCCAACCAAAACAATAGAAACCATGTACTAACCATGACGAACACACATACCAAGTATGAGCTCAATTGAAGGTCGCCCTATCAAATTGTAGCGGTTTATACAAGGTTTTCATATATGACCTCTGTTGACCTTATAAGACCTTTGACCTCCATCAAAATCAATATGGACCTTGTATTAACTATGGTGAACACACATACCAAGTATAAGCTTAATTGACGTTTGCACTATCGATTTATGGTGGTTACAAGGTTTTCGGTGTTTGACCCCTGTTGACCTCAGATGACCTTTGACTTCAACAAAAAACTATAGGAACCACGCAGAAACTATGGTGAACACAAATACCATCTGTGAGCTCGATTAAAGTTTGCCTTATCAAGTCACGGTGGTTACAAAGTTTTCAGTTTTTGACCTCTGTTTGAATCAGATGACCTTTGACCTCCACCGAAAACAACAGGAACCATAAAATACCTATGACGAACATACATACCAAGGATGAGCTCAATTGAAGCTTGCCCTATCAAGTTATGTGGTTACAATAATTTTAGTGTTCGACCTATGTTGACCTCGGATGACCTTTGACCTCCACTAAAAACAATGGGAACCATAAACTAACCATGGTGAACACACCGAGTATAAGCTCAATTGAAGTTTGCCCTATCAAGTCATGGTGGTTACAAAGTTGTCAGGGTTTCACCTCTGTTGACCTCTGTTGACCTTTGACCTCAACCATAAACGATAAGGACTATGTACTATCTATGGGGAACACACATACCAAGAATGAGCTCAATTGAAGTTTTCTCTATCAAGTTATGGTGGTTACAAGGTTTTCACTATTTTACCTCTGTTGGCCTCAAAAGACCGTTGACCAAAAAAAACAATAGAGACCATGTACTCACTATGGGGAATCCACTTCTCAAGTATGAAAAGGATCAGATCTTGTCTCATTCAGTTATCGTGGTTACAAGCAGGCGTCATACACACGCGCGCGCACGCACGCACACACACACACGTACATGCATTCACATGCATTGACATGCATTACCCACAAGGGTGGGGTAGAGTGATCTAAATGCTCCATACAGGCAGACACATAAGCTTGTCATGTATTGTCTATGTGGAGAACCATACATTATGTCCGACATTGGGTAGGAGGGCAGAAAACTAAAAGTGTTGGATTTTCCCCACATTTTTCACATTTGTGATACTTCACTATACCCCAGAGGCTACAGTGCATAATTCGATCGAAGCCCGTCCTTTTGATCCTCGGTCCTGTGGATCCGGATGAAGGTCCTCGGAGGATAACGAATACAAGTACACACACACACACGCACACACACACACACACACACACACACACACATACACCCGCGCGAAAACACATACACAGACACATATACAGACACATACACACAAGCGTAACTGCAGAGATTCATCTTGCCTCTGGCAAGGAATGAAAAACCGTATCAATTATCATTGCAATTAATAAGTCAAGGAAATACGATGTGGGGGAAATTCGACCCCTTTGCGCGAGCGATGTAGGCTACATGACCTAGGTTTACTATGTCAAAAAGGCTATATAAGGTGTCGGGAACTATCTTGTCCCTTCTCGGTATTGTTTTGAAACCTACACCCACAAGGGAAAAAGTCTTTCCAGACTCCTTATTGACTGCTTCTGTCAAGTACCTCTGCACGGGACCACGCAGAGCTCGAAACTGGAGTAGCTGCCCCATTTCACGAGCACCTGACGGGCCGGAAATCCCCTTAATTAATAATAAAAAGGGTTCCCTTACGAGCTATAATTGGCATCCCTAACCGCATAGAATTGTGAACGTACGAGATCGATCACTTTTTGTAATGGACACATGCCACACCAATGGCTCTACATTTATGTTAAATGAACTCATTCCTAACCAAAACCTTCAATCTGTACTGGGATTGTGCAGATCAGCGGAGTAGAGGTCCGGACTAATGAATGTGTCCCGGCACTGTGCTGTTGAGTATATTGGATTGTGAGGATTACACTGCACCCAGATCTACCACCGTCCGTAGAGACCTTGTTTCTCTGCTGGATACTGGTGGTGATGGGAGTAGAGGGATGGCTGGCTACCTGGACGACAGAATTTCAAGGCCAGCATGCTAGTGTACAAGTCTTGGTGGAGGGCCAACATACTATGTTGTAACCATAAACTCACTGAGCTTTTTGTAATGGTACAAATTGCCAACACTCACTTTCAATGGGAGGAGCCATGTTTTTAAAAACATGGTCATGAGCTCCTGAAAATGCTTCGTTTCAGTAATGGCCGCCGCGTAAACTTCTGTTTGCTGGTTGATGTTGGTGATTGTATTGAGAAACCGCCTGACATCAACATTGCTCCAATCCTTCAAACGAATGAAAAAAAAGGAAATTTAAACATAAAGTAAATGTGAGAATGCCAACCGCAGAATGTTGTTGAAATCATCATATACGATCACAAACATTACCCAGGGAAAAGGTAGTGTTGGGAACTTCAATGATGACAGTAAATAAATGATCAGAGTGTACTGGGCTAAAGCTTTAAGTCCAGCAACTATTATAATAATATACATTATAATACAAGATCAATGACCATTGTCTTTTGTCATGGTGCATATGGAACCGAAACCTATGCATTAAAACTTTTGCGAACTGAACAAGTCCCATCGCAGAAGCATAACTGGCCAATGAACCCTAACTGAAAATTCCTGTTTTTCGTCGCACTGCGGTGCCATGCACCAAGTTAGAAGTGATGCCAAAACTCTTATTCTCAGACACTCAGAGGTAGTGACAGCCAAACACGGCCGACATAGATACAAGACTAGGTGACACCCTGCTGCTCTATGTATAGAGAACTTAAAGCAAAAAGTTCCATTCACTAGTTATGTGTTTGAAACTCAGAGTGGCGCTGCCACTTTTGCCTCAGATGAATGTAGAATAAGTCGAATCATGATGTCACACAACCCCTGGTAGCAGGAATTTATTGCATTTCTTTGTTTTCTTAATATAAATTTATTTTCAACGAATACATGTACACCCATGTACTCTGTTTTTGTGTTGAATGAAGTGTATCATGCAGAGATCAAATTAATATTTTATTTTAATTCATGCATACCTGTTCAAAATATTTGACATTGAAGAAAAACAAAGTCTTCTCAATTACAAGTATGTCAGGCGAAATCACAATCTTTATGAACTTCTAAATTGGAATACCTCGGAAAGTAAACCAAACGAATGATATATGGTGAAGGGGTTCACCACATGTTAGTAAGTAGCATGTTATTACACTTACATTTGGCATGTCTAGTATGACTACGCCCGCTCCACCGAAAGTGGGGACTTCTCTCACAACTCTATCTCCATCCAGCATCCGGACATCACCCTGCACCAAGTATCCGATGGCCCCATTGCTACCCTTGTAGGCAGTTGTGGTGTCACCAACTTCCCTCTGTAGCTGCCTACAAAATGCCTTAAGTTCAGGTGGAACAGACCTCAGGTTGAACTGGCAGAAATGTTCCAGAACGGATCGTTGTGTTTCAGATGGATACTTGGTTGTAGCATCCGACCATGTCCTAAGGCCTGTGAGGTCCATGAACATCCTCTGTAAAGTCTGTAGTTTATGGAGTGTCCGGGCCTCTTTCTGCATCTCTGCAATTGTTATTTTGTTTGCCTTGACTTCCTTGAGCATGTGCTTGACAGCAGGAGGCGGCAATACTGGCAGGGGCGAAAGGACATAGGGTTTCATGTCGGGGCCATTGATGATTTCTGTGGATGATAACTTTTGTCCCTTCAGTTTCCCATTGCTGTGCAGAATTAGGACTTCCTGTAGGAGTTGGTATGCATCTGGGCTCATCATAGCTAGTTTGATGAGCAATTTGCACATTCCCGTTGACTCTTCCTGAAGAAAAATGAAATAAGATATGTGGTAAATTTGCTTCAGGGTTTGGTAAGAAGCATAGACAACACCGACTGATCTCAAACTACATTTGGACCAGGCATAGCCGGTAATGTCGCTGACAAACTTTACATCTTCAGGCTCATTTCATTGAAATCTGCACATTGTCATCGACTCTAATGAATTGAAATCATGGTAAATTTGTTTCATGGCGTGGTCAGGTCAGAAGCATAGTCAACATTGACTGATCACTTGAATACCTGAGAAAGTATGAAACAAACAGGTTTAGTCATGACCCTGAAAGAAAGATGCAGTGAAATTATAGTCAGGACTAACTGATCAGCTTTTCATTACAAAATGCACAGTTGGGGTTAGAAGTTGTCCACTCTTCTAGAATATTGAAATGGATGTTAAGTTATGTTTTGTTAATGTAGGATAGGAGAAACTTTCGCAAAGGCATTTGCCACCAATGAGTGTGGAAACAAATTAGTTGGATCTCGATTTTGTGGAAGAAAAGTGTATCCTCGTTGCTCCAACGTACATCACATAACTGGAAATAGTTGCTTTACTTGTCGACAGGAGCAGACTACACAAGAAATCATAGATGTTGGTTATTAGTTGTTGAAAAGTCTATCCTTGCTATTCTGAAGGAAATTTATTTTGAAATCGGGGATCAATCGATATTCCATATATCCGCAAAACGGATTGACAAAAAGTGTTGTATTTACCGATCCCGCTTAATAATGTTAAACGAAGAGTGACTCATTTTGGACCAGAAGACTATTTGGTTGAAATATCTACATTCACACTATTGTACATCAGAATCATAACAAAAATGCATTGTTAACAGACCAGTGAACTAAATTGTCACTTCTCAGCAACTTTTACGCATCCCATAGCAGTAACCGGATTAAAACGCCTAAATGTTTTGTGGATGACCGCCGTCTACTTTTTGTTCAGAAACGACAACGACAGCACATGTGCTACCGCTACATTAAATACACTCAGCCTGTGATCAGTAGGCCTACTGTGTGCAGCCTCACAATTACGTAGGTAGAGATTACAAATTGTTTGTGGTACGCATGTGCATTATGTTTATAAATGAAAAAAGTTAACCGGCGGACCAAAATCACAAGCCCGAGTGAATAGAACAGGCAGATCATGGTATGCAGTGTGCACAGCACACTGAGTAGTTCGTTCCGATTGGTGATTATGGAGGTGTATAAAGCACATAGTAAAGCTGTTGTAGTGTAACTGTGCACAATGCCTGTTGATCGGTAATTGTTATTTTAAACTATACCTAATTGCCAATAAAAAAACATAGTAATGGAACGTACGTCGGCGAATACAATATCAAATAACTTTAGAATTCTCAAACTTTGAAAAGTACAAAACATCGGAATCGGATCGGGCATCGGTCGATGTTCATCATTATCATAAACAGTTTTACATCAGTTTTCCATGCTAGCATGGGTTAGACGGGGAACTCGTAACGGCACACCCTCTTCCACTCCACTCTATTCTGGGCAAGGACAGGGTCTATACCTTTAGCCGCAAGGTCATTTCGCACGACCTCATCCCAAGTCTTCCGCAGCCTACCCCTACCACGCCGATCAGCCACCGTGATCTCCATAGACTTCATAACCCAGTTAACATCCTCCATCCTCCCGACATGACCAAACCACTTCAATCTATGACTCTGAACACAGTCACAAATTTTACCCAGACCCAAAGCGATCTCTTAACTCCTCAGATGTCTTCCTATCATTTAATGTCACACCACACATCCATCTGATCATTGTCATATAATTCCTTTCGAGTCTAGTCAAGTCTTCTTCTTTTACTGCCCAAGTCTCACTACCATAGAGCACAACATTCCCAACACTTGCCTCAAAGACTCTTCCCTTCATATGTGAAGAAAACACCCTCGAAGTGAGCAACAGCAACAGCTCTCTGAACTTTTTCCACCCATTTCTAATTTGAGCCACAGAACTTTCCAACACCCCCTTCCCCGCGCTGATCATATCACCTAAATAGCAAAACCTTTCCACTGACACCGGAGAATCGTCATCAATAACCACTGACAGATTTAAAGGTACTCTGAGTTCACCTACGGCATCTGAGGTACGGCATCGGACCGTCCAATATCAGTCATTTCGGTTGAGCCCTATTTTAAATGCTTACCGGGCAAAGAATTGCAAAAATTGTGTCATGCCACGAACAATCCCCCACTGGAACATGCGATGTATCAAAGACATTCCTGCATAAGAGGATCTGTAAAATAAAATAATATCAAGGGCTAAGTTAATTTTCCGCTTTTATACTGATGTAGAAAATTGTTAACCTGTTGCTGTCAGAGCTCTCTTAACACGGTCTACCAACAGAGAATGTCCTATCTAACATGAAACATGTATGAGTGAACATTTAGAGGAGTTCCACTCAGGAAGAATAACAGAGTTTGACTGTTTGAGCATTTTAAACTTGTGTTGTTTTAGTCATTTTTAAATACGTTGTTTGTATAATAGCAAATAGTAAACAAGAGCGGAGGGCTTTGTGATTCTTTGCCTTTGGATTTAAAGCATAATTCTATTACTTGACCTCTGTTGACCTCAGTTGAAGTTTGCCGATTAGGTTATGCTGATAACAATCATTTCAGTGGTTGACCTCCAATGACCTCTGATCTCAATCAAAAACAAGAGGGACAATGTACTAACTATGACAAACACACATACCAAGTATGAGGTCAATTGAAGTTTGCTCTATTACAGTGGTTAACAGTGTTCTCACTATTTCACCTCTGTTGACCTCAGATAATCCTGTGACCTCAAACCAAAACTATAGGTACCATTCCGCAGAGCAGCCAAGTTTCTTAACATGTCCAGGGCCCACTCATACCTGTAATCACACCCTTGATTTACTCATATCCAGGAAGAATGATGACCTTGTAAGTTGCCTTTCTATCCAGCATGGTTTACCATCTGAAAACTTTGCAATTAAGTGTTTTGTTAACATCTGTCACCGTGGTCCGTGTACCAAGCAAGTGAAGACCCGTAGATTACTTAATACCAACATTGATGACTTGCATTCCGATATTCTACCTTCACTTTCGCTCATGCCTCAGATCCCTTGGTCAGTGACTATAACAGCATCCTGGCTGAAACTATTTGTTAGCAGAGGTTACATCATGCCCCTTGGACCCTTTGCCTGCCAACATTCTCAAACTCTGCATCGGCGATCTTCTTCCGATTATTACCAGGATCGTGTTCTGAAGGTAAGGGGGACACCCCCACTCCTCAAACCCCACCCTCAGCGATCGCTTCGAAATTGCACACGGCGTCGCGCGTGATCTCCGCCCTCCCTATTTATAAACTTGTGGGGAACACTGGAATGGTTACTATTTCAATCCAGTTTAGTTTAGTCCAGTGGCATAGCCCCCTGCCTCCCACCCTCAGCGATCGCTTCGCGATTGCACACGCGCTTTGCGAGATCGCGTGATCTCCGCCCTCCTTATTTATAAACTTGTGGGGAACACTGTAATGGTTACTATTTTAGTCCAGTTTAGTTTAGTAAGGTGGCATAGCCCCCTCTCTCCATGACCCGAGTGCTAATGAAAATCGAGAAGAAAAAAGAAAAGACAGATGTATATTGCACCATTTTGCATCTAGAGACCTGTAAATTGCAATTTTTGGCCATAGACCCCTCCCCCAGTTCCGACGTACAGACAGTCCCGCCTACTTTTCATCTCAACCCACCTACTTGGTTTCCTAAAAAAAACCTGTGTTAGTGGTTTACCATGTTAAGTTTTGACCTCTTGTCTTTTCCAAATATGGGGCCACCAACAACTGCAGATTTTCGTGAACAAATATTAGTACTTACTACTGTATGTTACCTCCATTATAGTGTGAAAATTGGAAGAAAAAATTACCTTCTCTTTCAAAGTCATGCTGTGTCGAAACTCTCCAACTTTATTATGCCTGTGAGCTAGCCAGAGTTTGGCTTCATCGCTGAGTGAGTTATCATAGATAGAGCACAGTCTGGTCTTGAAAACTTCCTGAGCTGGATACATTCCAGTCAGCCTCTTTGTCGCACTCAAGTTATGACAACCTCCAATAACTGTATAGTGATAACCACTAGCCTAGAAAAGAAATAGAGGGGAGTGATTAGACATTGATAGTTTTATGGGTAGCATCGTGCAGTGTCCTGTTTGCACTACAGGGGCTTGGGTTCGAATTACATGCTTGCTCATCAAAAAGCTTTTAAATTGTTATACATTTGTCAGAAGCTGTACTGAAGGTATTGATGGTAATGTTGTAAGGTAAAGGTAGGTCACATACAACCGAATAGACTGAATCGCTTTGGGTGTGATGACCATTACAGATGATGGCCAGTTCTTTTTCTTGCCGCATTTTCCTCCCAAGGTTCCCATTTACTGCAGGGTGGACAATAGGATGGTTTTCGATTACACGGCTGTGCCATGACTCGCAGGCTAGCAGGGTACGAAATAGACAGGGGTTCAGGGCAATTAGCCCCCAATCCTGCCCCCCAGAGTGGGAGAGAGATGCACTATGGGTCCGACATTTAAAAAAGGCGCAACATTTTTGACACACCTTTGGTCTGAGGCATCACATGTACACTCAGGGTTTGGATATTTGAATAATTTGTGTTAATTCCAGTTTACAGATGAACGATGGGTCAAAAAAGCTGTGTGCGATGCGGCGCAATGATCACCAACCAAAGCCCCAATTTTTTTCTTCAAATGTTCAGACTTCAATTTCATCTAGCCATACCTCGGCCAATGCACAAAATATCATTACTAACACACATATCTCATGCTTATCAAGTCACCTCATTTTTATCATCAAGCACACATATCGTACTGGTCTCATGCTGATGATGAACCACTTCGTACTACTTTTGCCTAATGCTTGTAATTTAGGTGACCAACCTAACAACAAATTACAGAAGCTTGGACCATTGTATGGTTCTAAATAATCATTAGGTTACTTGTTACTAGTATACATCTTTAAATAGTGTTATGTAGTTTACCCAATTTCAGACCATGTACCTAATTTTGAATGTCCAACGTAACTGAAGACACCAAAACATGAATTTTCATGTTTTAGAAATTTGGTCGAGTCTCAAGGTGTAAATATAATTCTAATTCCGACTAGCTCTTGAAGGTGATGGATGAAACAAGCAGTTAAAATTATCAAATTTTATGTCACAGAGCAAACATGTTGGCATTTTTCTGAGCATCTGCAGGAAAAATGCAACATATACCTTCAAAGCTGTTTTCGCTTTTCTGAATCTCATTCCTAAAGCACTGGAGACATGCTGGTGAATTTCATCAAGATGTGTTACATAATTACAGCCATTAAAGTACTAAACATATGAACATAACAGGAACACCATTAGTACCTTAGTTTACAGAGTGATCCTAAACATATAGTGAAGGCTAATAACTTTTTAAAGTTTAAATATTCGGCCGATGTACTTTCCAAATTAGATATTTTATATTGGCAATTTTACCAATCTCATGATTTACCAATGTTTGGTATATCGGCCGATCCAAATGTCCAATGATCGGTTGACCCTCATGACAATATTCCAATATATAAATTGTTGTTGAACAAAAATTAAATGAGCCCTGAAGAAAAATAACCCCTGGATTTGACCCAAACACTGCATACTGCAATGTCACATGATAGAACGGATCGTCAACCATCATACACACTTATATACCCCATGTACCACCAGTCAGTCATCAACCAGCTACAGCCCCCCCCCCAAAAAAAAAAAACTTACCTGGCCTTCTTTGAAATGTGTGGTGTCATCAAGGGTGTCAATTATAACACACAGTGGTTGATAAAAGTGCCCCTGAAACTCAGTCATGTTGTTCATCAACTCCTGGACAAATGCCTCTCGGACCTCCCTCAATTGGACACCAAGCGTCAAATGTGCCGTAGGAATTCTTGCCGAACCTGTTATAAGGGCAAAAATTTGCATAAAGTTGGCCTACAGTGAGGTATGGCTGTGCTGCCTGGTGCATTTTGCTAACGGAATAACCGACCCGTGGAACGATTGGTAATTAGGTAACCATTATTGTTTTAAACCTATCTTTGTCATACAAATACATTGTCATATACAATCTTGAGAATTACATATTTTCCACAGAGCGTGACATCTTAAAATGGCTAAGATATCGAGATGATGATGATATCCTACTGCTATACAGGGACACACGATGAACTAACATGCCCAGTAGCAAAAATGAATGAAATTCATCCCTTTCTGAAATTCACAGCAGAAGTCTCCAATCATGAGGTAACATACCTCGACCTGAAAATATTCAAAGGACCTAGATTCTATAAAGAAAATCTACTGGATACTAAATTCCATACTATTTAACTAACGGAGCGCCCCTTAGCCAATTTCAAAGGCTTCCTTAAAGGGGAAGTACTCATATACGCTCGCCTATGCAATAATGAGACCGATTTCATAGAAAGAAGGGTCTTCTTCACAGAGAAATTATTACCAGGGTATCTCTTCACTTTTTTTTCAGTCGCCCGCCGGGCTAGTAATTCAAATTTCTGAGTAGTCCGCAAGCTGGTCACATTAGCCCGCATGTTTTTTCGTTTGAAGATCTTCAAAGAAATGACAGTATAGGCTCCAAATTCGCGTATACTACAGTGTGTTAGGCTATAAATATCACCATTCACATGTACAAATCGATTAGAGTGAAAATAGGCATCGTTCAAAGTTCTTCAAGAAAATGACGCTATAGGCTCCACATTCGCCTATACTACAGTGTGTTAGGCTATGAATATCACCATTCACATGTACAAATCGATCAAAGTGAAAATAGGCATCGTTTGAAGATCTTCAAGAAAATGACTGTATAGGCTCCAAATTCGCCTATACTACAGTGTGTTAGGCTCTGAATATCACCATTCCCATGTACAAATCGATCAAAGTGAAAATAGGCATCGTTTAACGATCTTCAAAAAAATGACGGTATAGGCTCCAAATTCGTCTATACTACAGTGTGTTAGGCTCTAAATATCACCATTCTCATGTACAAATCGATCAAAGTGGAAATAGGCATCATTTAACGATCGTCTATACTACAGTGTGTTAGGCTATGATTATCACAGTTCACATTTACAAATCGATCAAAGTGGAAACAGGCATCGCTTGAAGATCTTCAAGAAAATGACTGTATAGGCTCCAAATCCGCCTATATTACAGTGTGTTAGGCTATAAATATCACCATTCACATTTACCAATCGGTCAAAGTGAAAATACTGGCATCGTTTTGGAGATCTTTAAAAAAAATGACCTTATAGGCTCCAAATTCGCCTATACTACTGCTTTATAAGCTTATAAATGGATCAATAGAGTGAAAATACTGCAAATCGACTCTTCATCATTTACTTTTTTCTTATTATTTGACTCTATACAAGGGACGAATTAGTGTCAGTGAATTGATTAGCAGTAGTTACTCCATCTTGATTGGCAGTCATTTTGAAATGAACATGTGTTTTAAGTTTGACGACCTCCATCACTCACAATATAATGCACAAGGTTGAGAAAAGAATGTAATTCATAGAAAAGAACAAATTCACCGCTTTCTGGGCATTAGAGGCATCAACACCCAAGATTTATTTTTATTTTTTTATTAGCAACTTTTGCGGAACCCAAATTGAAATTGATTCGCAACTGGCCTTTCTTGGGTAGCAAATTGCGATGCGAACCCCACTAATTCGTCCCTTGCTATATATCTGTGAAATTATTTTGGTGGAAACGGAGAAACGGAGAGGACCCGACAAATATTTTCGCGATGATAATTCCGCTATATACGCTACCGATATGCGTATCGATGCTAAAACTGTACTGTGTACACAGGTAGCATAAACTGTAAAAAGCTGAGCAGTATTAATGGGGGGATTCTAACTTGGAACCTTTTGATCTGTAGTCTGAAGCTTTATCGACTGAGCTATCCGCCCTCTTCTAGGTCTCTACCGTCCACTGCTGAACAGGTAAATACGATCAAACCTGCAACAGTCAGCAGTGTAATCCGCCAGAGTATCAGGGTGGGGAGGAATCTTACCGAGGTAGGTGCATTTAACTTCTTCCATGATTCTATCGTCTGTAGACATGGTGGTCTTCCGCTTCTTGTAGAGCAGTGGTATGTCTTCAACCTGTGTTTCTTCAACCTGTGTCTCTTCAGCCTGTGTGTCTGGCATCCTCCTACGTCGTACAGAACCTCTTGCTGGAGTACTAAACAAATATAAATCGTTTGCAAGTAGTAGGCATTAAGAGTCCGTCTCTCTAATAAATGTACCAAATTTAGGGGAGTGGTTCATGGGTTCTCAGAAAATGTATCGAAGAATACAGTGATACATCATGAATAATACGAAACTGGCCAATGCAGACAACATGCGAACATGGCCTGGGCTTTTGTCCTGAAGTGGAGGCACAGTCGCATTGGATGGAGAATAACACGTGATAGTGACATCATCGTATATCACGAATAGCCATGACTGGGATTTTTTTTAAATTATTTATGGTAAGTGCAATGATTTTCAAAGTATAATCAACATTAACACCGAATTTCAGACTGAATATCACAATTCACATTAACATCGCCCAACTGGGCCTATTACGGACCGTCATGTGACCTAAAATCGCCAAGCTAAAATCCTGTGACAAATGGACTCTTATAGGCTGGTTCCCTTCGGGACCAGCAAAAATACCTTGTACAATTAACCATTATTAGGGTATTCAGATGTCTGTGAATCTCTGCGTCAACCTTGTCCCGAAGAAATTTACCTGTAAAATTGACTAATCACATCTGGTAGGCCTTTGATCTTAAGTACATCCATGCGCCAACATGATCCCAACCATTTTTCAATTCAGCACCAAATTAAAGCAGATAAATACAATAAAAACATGCATGGGATCTTGTTGGCACAGGTTTTCACAAGGCTGACAAAAGAGCTCAAAATGCAGTCCCTTCTAGAGAATTTTCAAAAAATCATAAAAAAATCAGAATGTGGAAATCCCATGGCAATTTTTTCATTTATCAGTAAATGATGTATATTATGAGTTACCTTCGAATGTAAATTCTGACGATGGCACACAAGGTTACGGAGGCACGAAAATGCAAAACATTACGAAATTGTTACCTATGACCTTGGTTATCTCTGTGCACTGGTACAACACACCAATGACTTCGCATTTGAAGTTGCTTCAGGCTGCAAGTTCTTTCTTGTAAACTTGCCTAATCCTAGGAATCTTGATGGCGCAGGGAGTTTGAAAATGTCACAAGGGCGCTATATACCACAGATTCAGTGACGCACCAATATTGTCCCCACTTTTACATGGACCGACTCCTAATAAACAGGCCGCGATAAAAAAATCAAATCAACTCACCAAATGGCTACTGGGTCCTACAAATCATTTGGGAATTTCCACTCACCAAATGTAACCCTTCCCAGTATTCACACCAACTGGAATAAGGCAGTCACAATTTGTACAAGACTGTACGAACCCCAAGCATAACAATATCAAACATTTCTGTATGGCATGGTGTTAAATAAACATGAACCACAGGTACATGCAGCAGGGAAAAGTACTATAAAACTCTAGTCCTGACCAAAAATAGGACAAAGCATCCACATTCTATGGTATCTTAGGCCACCACAACGTATGCTCATCATCACTATTGATGTACTAGCAGCCAGCATGACATGTGTGACAGGGACAGTTTATAGCTTTCTGGGTGCTATTAGCCCCTGGGTACCTACTGACACAACCCCTGAACAGGAATGATAGTCATGTTCAGGGTTCATTTTAAGCGGTATCGCATCGCACATTGCGATGTGAATATTTACATTTGCGATGCAAGACGACACTTTGAATCGCGCAACTGC